>JAUTBZ010162443.1:0-10872 GCA_032361785.1 Lepetodrilus galriftensis | reverse complement strand
TTCATAAAACGTCATGTGACGTCATAGTCTGAGTACGTTTTTGTGCTCAGAAAGTTTTGTAATCTCGGGGCCAGATTTGCCGTCCATTCACAGAACACTGACCCAATTCCTAGCAATCTGATTTGGTCATGTGACCCAAAACATAAATAAAATTAATTTCTTAACCATAAAATTAACCTTAACCAAAGTGAGCCAATCAGATTGCCATGAATTGGGTCCGGGTCCGAGGGAATAGACTGTAAGTCAGGGTCTGAGGGAATAGACTGTAAGTCCGGGTCTGAGGGAATAGACTGTAAGTCTGGGGCCGAGGAATATACCACATCGACATGTTAATGAATGGAGAACATACGAAAAGGTACTGCAAGACTTTGATGCTATTTTCACTGCTAGAGATATTGGATGTTTCCTCAATATAACCCAAAGTATAGACCTCTTCTTGGAGGATTCAGGTTGCCATAGAGACAAAAGTCACGTAATTACACACTAGTCAGTGGGTAGGATGCTTACTTAACACCTGTGTAGGATGGTAAGAGTCAATGGATAATATGAACACCACGAAGCTGATTCGAAGCCCCAAAGTCTAGCCTGACTCGTGCTAATGTAATACATACAGAGATGTTATTGCAATAGGAACTCGCACTTTTTGTATGATACATTGCCTCGGTGCAATGGCTATGGTCATGTCGATCTAACCTTGGCAGGGATGGAAGAGGAATTACATGTTTGTGAGGTGTGAAACTTACTAATCAGGGTATCATTTCTTGAAGCTTTCATATTGACTGCGAGACCATAAGGACGCTCGTAGCCATCTCTAATACATGGGGATCGTGCACTTGTGAGAACACTAAGGTCTCATAGTGGATACGAGAGCTTCAAGAAAGGATAACCTGAGTTCCGAGTGTGCTGGGTTGTGTTTGAGTTCAGGCCCAATATTGGACAAAGTACGGCTGTGTTGCACCTGTTGCTGTGTTGCACCTGTCTCTGTTGACCATACTATCCACAACAAATGTTCCTCGTAGATTGGATCCTGGAAAGATCTCAGAGGACTCGAAGTGAAACCAGAGATTTACAAAACATGCACAATTGATGCGAGGCTAAATTGAAGGCAACCAGAGAAGCTTGTCCACAGAACCAAACATTACATCCAGGATGTGTGACTAGGCTGATGTCAACTTCTGCAAGACTTCATTCGAGGTTTAGTGACTTTTCTCAAGAGTATTCAATAGGTTATACATCAGAATGGTTGCCAGCATGGAAGAAGGCCTTCCAGAATGGTTGGTATTACTAAAATATTAAAATCTTCCATCTGGAATGGTGTATTCTGTCATTGGCAGTATCACGACATATTGAAAACCACAACATGTAGAAACTTCTAAGCCTAATACAAGTCAGGGTATAAGTCATTATGCAAACTACTTCTCTTGGTCTAGTTGTCGCAAATGGCTGAAAAATTCCATATCCACTTACTCACTCTTGGTCTAGATTTCATCTTCCACATACAACACGCCAAACAAATGGCAATTTGGTTATTTGTTTGATTATATATTATCTAAATTATCATACTATTTTGTATTATTCACAAAGATATATTGTACCGTAAACAGAAACCATGATGGCAATATTTTGGCAAAACAAAATCTACCAGTAATGTTGATGTAGAAGCCATATTCCCTACCAAGATATCTACGATACAACAGGTTGAGGTGTAGAGCCAGTGGTTGACCAACCAGAATTCAGAGAGGAATTATTGTAATTCTGGCTGCCATCAGTTGTGGGAACAGCTCCGTGAATCCATTAGTATTGGAGAAGTTGTGATAACACGCGACATGCATAACACCAGACAAGCAGGTCAGAGCAAGCAGGTCATGGCGAAAGATCATTGGCCGTTTGAACCAAGCCAACTTTTGAATGATCTATGTTATCCAACCACGAGGCTGTCTAAGGGCAGATAATAACAAGCCACGGAAACTACAGCATTTGATCAGAGGCCTGTTCAGGAGGGCGAGTTTACACGAGTTCACGCGTGAAATCTCCTTAGCAACGTTCATACTTCATGTGACGTTATGCGTGAACTCGCGTAAACTCACCCTCCTGAACAGGCCTCTGTCCCACCATATGATATGGTTACTTTGTTTATGTCGGTTACATTATTTCTGCCATATCATTGCATGGCAACAAGTACAAGAACCAAACCCAATGACAATATCTGCAACAAAACAATAATAATTAATCAAAATCGTAGACATCTGAGAACACATGTCCACTTAACATGTAATACATAAGACACACTTAATGAAAAATGACCAGACTATCCGAAGTATTGCGACAATATATGAAAGACTATCTGAAATATTGTGAGAACGTATGACAGACTATCTGAAATGTTGCAAGAATGTAGCACAGATTATCTGAAATATTGCGATACCTGGAATATTGAGCCAACATACTACAGACTATTTTAAATATTGCTAGAACGCAAGACGGATTATATGAAATGTTGCAAGGATGTAAGACAGACTATCTGAAATATTACGAGAATGTAGGACAAACTATTTGAAATATTACAACAACATATGTCAGACTAGCTAAATCATTGCAACAACGTATGATAGACTATCTTAAATATTGCAACATTGTGGGACAGACTATTTGAAACATTGCAAGGACTAGGACAAACTATCTGAAATGTTGTGAGGACGTACGACTATCTGAAACATTGCGAGGACGTACCCAGCACTGGTTGTCGTGCAGGTCGTAGTTAACGAGGCGCTGTGGGTTGTCCTGGACTGCCCATCCTCTCTTGATCAGCAGCGAGTCCATGGTCAGCAGATGGACGGGCATGTCCGTGATGACCACGCCCCCAAAATACACCCGGTACCGGTCAACCTCCATCATGTTCTGTAACTGGCTCAACATGACCGGAGGATCAAAGGCCACGGCTCAGGATGAAACACGAAAACACAACACCGAAGGTACAAAACATATTTTCCGCAAATTGCATAGATAGTGTTCTTTGATGTTGTATGACACCTGTGGCCAAGTCGTGGGCTTCCATTCAAACTTCAAACTCGTCCCACACTTTTACACAAAGTGTCAACTATGGATTGCATTGCCGTCTTGAAAACAATTCTGAGACTTTGCATATAAACGCATAGCATGTAATCTCCATTTCACAAAAGAATTAAGAAGTCCCAAATAACTGACCCACTTCGGTGAACTTTTTCTGTTAGTGTCGATTAGGCGTGCAGTGTTCACCAGGACATGGCTTTACTTACATCCAGCTACAGTAGTCAATCAATGAAACAAGGAAATATCATATTGCTATTGGGTTAAGGCAGAAATTCTGGTGCATACATCATTCAGGCAAGAATAACATGCGTAATAAGCACAATTCTCCAGTTAGAAAATGTTGGCTAAATCCTCCCAACTTTAATCCTTGATTAGGCCTCAGTTGCACTGGGGAACCTTCCACGTTCAACTAGTATTGCCAGTCAGTGGACGCTTGTTTGGAAAGTCATTCACCAAAAGTAGTTGTGAAGAAAACATTATCCCATCTCCCAGTGAAAGACATACTGGTATTCCACAGGTGTCCCAGGAAATAACGGTATTTTAAAAAAACTTCTTCTAATCCAGTCTGACATTTGAAACAATGGTTTGCATAGATCCCATGTTGCTAGAAGAGTAAAGGAGATCACAAAGGTGGCATATATACACATAGATATAAACACAACACATCCACACTTCAATATAAAACTTATTGCATAGCAGTACGCTTCCAACTTTTCTGTGCTACATGTCCCAGATCTAGTCCCATAAGCGTGACAGAAAAAATTAGTCCTGCCCAAATTTGATTTTCAAAATAAAAAAAATCAATGGGCATGTTTCTGTAAACAGTGGCAAGAGTGGCACATCCCGACGTATCGAAGTGTGCAAAGTTTAATATGGCAGCTACGAGGGAGTATACGTCAAGATTACATCTTCGCCTCCATTCCTAACCTGTGGAAGTGATCAATAGGGTAAAAGGCTTTTATGAGGCTTCTGGATGCATACGATGCAGCTTAGTATCCCCAGCAGCCGGTCGCCAGTCCAGCTACTCGCTCTTCCCATGCTGGCGTCCTACCGTGTTCCAACACCAAATTCTTCTCCACACCTTCCACTGTACACTTGTCCCAGATACGAACACACGTTGGTTTCAAAAAGTTGTCAAGCATCTCCTAAACATGTTCCTAGCTACTGGTGGTCCGTGCAACTCCACAGCGAGGCGTCTAATCAGTCTGGGTGCATGATGAAAGGAGGTAAAGTTTACTACAGTGGGAAAGCCAGCTTGGACCCTCGTCACGGGCTCCAACGGTTGCCGGTGTGTGTAGTAGCTCCACGGGCAAGACGTGACTCCAGATCGTCTTGTCGCATAATGGGTCCTCACGGGCCAGGTGTAACAAGGAGAGACATTCCGGAGTGGGAAGACCTCAGTAGTCCTCTATTGATCTGACCCGTGCACTGTTTTCCTTCTTTTCCCGGCAGTCTCTGGAGACTGACCACCCACGATACATAGAGTCCTCTAAACCCTACACAGAGTGTACATCAGAGGACGACACACACCAGACAGGGAACCCGGCCACCGACTACACTTCCCAGCATCGTGTTTCACGATTACGTCCCCCCTATCTACAATGGAGTTCTCTTGCCGCCGGCTTCCGTTTCCATTTACCAGATTACATAACTACGCCGTCCCTGTCGCACACACGAGGAGACAGAATTGGGAATATTGCCGTACAAAATTTCCGAGATAGAATCCTGCCAACAGCACCGTGCAACACAAAGCAAGCCAGATTGAGACAAGTGTCACTTTACAACTTATTAATAATATATGATTATTCCCGTCTTAACTTGGAGTATAAAAATACTACAGGCTACAGGGAGAAATCTGGGTCGGAATATTTCAGTATTACATATTTGATAAATGTCAAACAATTAAAAGTATAACATGCTGTTGTACTGTTATGCTGCTTCAGCAATATATAGATTTTTAAAGTATACATTGCAAACACGCACGCACGCACACACGCACACACACACACAACCCACACACACACAAAACCCACATGCAAATCTGGCTCAGATTTCATTATATGTCAAATACATTTACTCAGATATAATTAACGGAATTAATTAAATCATTAACTAATTATCGACACTCATTAATAATTACAGTATCGTACATTTGTGATCGTGTGAACAATCTGCAAAATAATCATACATTGAAAAGGACAAAATGTGTAATGGTGAAATTATAATGTTATTGTGTAATTACATTGATAACATTCAACTGACAATAAATTACTATTCTATGCACTTTATTTTGGGGGCTATGGATATTACCTATCTATGTCATAGCAATTCTCCATGTACATATATTTTAATTTATCATTTGTGAAGTAATGTTGTTCATATGATTTAATCAGATCATTCAAGAATATAGTACATTTAGTCAGATTATTGAAAAACATACTGCATTTAGTGGTCATTTAAGAATATGGTGCATAATATAGTGACTGAAAATACACATAAAACATATGGTTGTATTAATTAATATACTTTCATGTAATCAAAACACAAATAAATGCATCTACTAAGTAGACAAATTCCAAAATCTTGACCTAGTTCCATTACGATGTTATACGTAATCTTCTGAAAATTTGGAGACAAATTTAATTTCCAACGTTATTGTGCAAGACATAGTGCACAGAATCTGAGGAATATTACGAGACAAATAAAGTAAGAATTGTCAATTGAACTAGGAAAGTAATCAAGAAGTTTGCTGACAATCATTACCCTCTAATACCCAAGTCAGGACTCGTGTACTTCACAGAAAGTGGTACTCGTGTACTTCACAGAGATTGGAAGCATTGGTCAGAAAATGGTGAACATTCACAGATGACATGGACGAAGTTACTCTACAAGTATGGATGACGTTCCTGCCCAAGTATATACAAAGTTAGAATAAGTTCATATTTCGGACAAAGTCCCTACCCATGTGACATTATTGATCCTATTTAAGACTAGTCCTACCCATGTCAAAGTTCCTACCCATGTCAAGTCAAGTTCCTAATGTTAAGTCAAAGTTCCTACCCATATTCTTTACAATGTTTCTACATATGTCTAGAAAGGTTCCTTACCATGTCAAAGTTCCTACCCAAGTATCCTAACCAAGTCTAGACAAAGTCCTTCCAAAAGTCCCCAAGAGATTCCTCACTAGCCTAAACAAGGTTCTTCTCCAATTCTGGACTAACTTCATCCCGTTTACATTGAAAGAACGAAGGTTTGCATTCCTTTTCCACAATGACAAGACTACTGAAACTATACTCCTACCCACAAGACATTCTCAACATAAGAAGAGGAATTCCCCAGTAGAACAGAACACTTGCACAACCAACATGTCCGCAAACATTTAAACACAACACATACACGGTTCCATATGAGAAAAGAACCGGTTCCATTTAAATTTAATTGAATAGTAATATTGCCATGTATGTGACTTTCTTCAGAGTACAAACTTTACCAAATGGAGTTTTAACGACAGCAAACTGCCTTCAAAACGAGACTAGTTGCTCGTTATTGATTGGGAAAGAATTAAATGAGTAGAGTGGGTGTCTGCACAAGTAAAGAAAATGTTTTTGTGAAATTCTTCAAGTAATAGGAAACGATTCAATATTCTTGGCATATCCTAAATCCTGTTTCTAAAAAATGATGGTATTTTCTTTTTCTAGGACAGACATCTTCTCTGTGCATCGGGGAATTGAGTGTTAATGAATTATTACTATACTCTGTTGGTTTATTAATAGCGGCTTACAAAATGCCTTCATAATGTCAGTTGTAGGATAGATAATTGGACAAATACTGAATAATAGTGCTTCATAAGATACATGCATCATCTTTATACATAAACCAGTGTCTTGGGAAACAATGCAATAATTACTAGACATTTCCGTTGAGGGTAGAACATGTCAGATAAGAATATCAATTTTATTCAAAAGCTACAAATCATACACTGACAAATGTTATAATTATTCCAAAGACTGATACACAGATGTTATTATTAAAAGCGATATTGAAAGTAAAATTATTGCAAAGGTGACAGAAACGAAGAAAAAAATCATCTAAAGATTTCAAAATCAGTCTTTAAAAATATTTGTCGAAAATATGTGTTATGATCGGTCGATAATTGATATTATTGGGTGTAGAAATACTAAATGGTTACAATAATGGATATGGCTCAATAACAGATCGATGTATGAAGATTACCACATCTTATTGATATATTACCATACCTTATTACCATAAATGATTGGTATAGAATGTTTTCAGAAACTATTGTATCATTGAATACATAACATAAAAATGTAAATCTACATGTTTCTGGCAAGTCAACCTACTGGCAGACATGGTAGTTGTTGAGTTACATACCATCACAAATAGAAATAAAAATTCTTCCAAACCATTTAGTATCTTAAATTTGCTGGATTTCATCTAATTAGCAATCATTTCAACACGTATTAAACATTTCTACGATTAATCGTTTCATTACAAAACCATAGGTAATGAATGATTTATAGATTTTACAATACTTCATTGAATCTTCATAGCTTTTGTTCTATCCATGTAATGTATTTTTGATCCTTTGACAAATGAAATATGTGATAAAAATGCAAAGGATAACTTGTCATTAATTGTCTATATCACAAGATCACAAAAAGTCGCTTTTTAAATATGGCTGCGATGCCACATCCTTGGAAAACTGCAGACTATCGAATTGCCTTGGTGGCAGATAACAGCGAACACTACAAGTTAAGCCACTAGTATTAATGAATCCCTCCGAACGGAATTGGTACCCAGATAACAAAGGAGGTTACAATTGCACCCCAATGAGGTCACCGGCATCAGTCCTACAAAAAAATGAAAAGAGCTGCCTACATCTAGCTATAGTTGCTATAGTTCCGGGGAACCTTGGGACCAGCAGCTTCCATTGAGGAGTACTAGCGTATAGCCTCACTCCCACCTACAGCGACATTGAGGAGTCTACTAGCGTATAGCCTCACTCCCACCTACAGCGACATTGAGGAGTCCACTAGCGTATAGCCTCACTCCCACCTACAGCTACATTGGATCAGGGAACTTTCAGTGGAGGAATATTGACGAAGACTCCTCTGGGATCTCTGCACAGTTTCAGCACAAGCCTCTAAGCCAATTTATACGGCACCGGCCATTGAAGTCGAGAAGTCGAGGTTCGCAACAAAGTTTGATGTGCTTTCGAGAAGACGCTTTCAGAGATCTCAGGTTAACATCCGGCCTGAACCAAAACGACACAGGCAGAATCGTGAACGCTTTCACTATTTTTCATCTCGGACCAATTGATTGTCACAAAATAATAATAATTCCTTAATTTTTACGTTGTCCAATACATAGAGGATATTCAAGTTTTTTTTCTCGAATACCATGCAGCCACGAGTGGAAATATCGACTCTCCCACTCCACGAGATGAAATAAACATGGTATGAGAGAAACTTGACTGTTCTATTTATTACATAAGTGCAGTGAGAAATATACATAACTTTCATTATTTAGTCAGGTATTAGTTCATCAAATGGATCAGCCTACTTCATTCCCCTTCCCTCAGCCGTAACATGGCGACATGCTTTGCACGTGCCACTGAACTGGTTCCATGTCCTATCCTCTGCAACTCGTGAGACTTCAGAGGCCGTTGCCCAGTTAGTTATTTTCACTAGTGAAAAATAACACCTGTTATTTCCACTGATAAAACGTGGTCTTTCACTGCATTTATGTAATAAAATTTGAAATACAGAGGCTCAATAGACATACTACAAAAAAATAGTAGTTTGCGAGTAACAAAGGATTGTGAGAATGTTTTGTGTAAAAGATAGGAAGTTTGTGTTTGGTTTCATTTTTTTCAATCCAAACACGGAAAAATAATACTATAAATTCAATCACCAAAGGGACATGTACATCACGACAGGTTTCAAACCAGCAACTCAGCCATTGTAGTATCTGCCTAGACAATACCCACTCTCCCAGAGCAATCATGAAGATCCAACATATACTGGAAATTCCAAACAAAAAATAACGTAACTTAAATACGCAAGTTAATCCAAGGTAGACGTAACACATGAAAAATAACTGATTGATGTGTTATTGATAGGACCCGATGTTCCCCTGGGTCACGGTAAGTTTGACAGTGCAATGAAACATACTGACTAATGGCCCTGAAAATAGAAGTGGAGCCAGTAGTAAGGCTGTAACAGGTTCATCACCACCATTCCTCATCGATGTCTGTGCATTTAAAAAAAAAATTTTTATTCCCAGGAAGATTTGATTTATTTTTCCTTCTCAACAAATTTGTGGAGTTGGTTTAATTCCAGACCTACTGGATGCTTCATCTAAACCACACGACCTTCAGCGGATTGATGCTGGGCGGGTTTTTATATTGGTGGAGTCTGAATGCTGAGTTCATTGGCTGAGGAGGAATCGACATCAGGGTGTTTTTCTTTCGACAGTTTACAAAAAAAAAACTTGAGCAAAAGTCAGTGCTTATGCAGAAACATGTTTAGGTATAGTAGCTGATATATCATCTAGGTGTTCACATGGTTATTTATAACTGAGAAATAGCATCATAACCACAAAGGTTAGTAAAAACAAAAAACTTCGTATTTTTTTGTTACTGCAAGAACTTTTCACCCATTTCCGATGAGTAAACATTCGCTAATGATACAATATGTATTCTGAAACACGGGGGGGAGATAGAAAAAAGATCATGCAGAAAATGCGTAGCTATAAATAGTGAAAGTTTTAGCAAATTGATGTATAATTGACAGTGTCAATACATAATAAAATCGTTCCAATATCGTCAATGTCATTCAAGGAGGGAGCTACACGATTACTCACAACGTGCTAGAACAGATTAGGCAAGGCATATCAAACATGGCGACTTCAAATTCAATGAGTGAAAATGAATTGAGCTATCACCGAGTTCAAACCGGTTACTTAATCAGCAAACGCCTCCATTTTTAAGCTGCGCAAAAATAGGTAACGCAAACTTTTAGAACCTTCCTATTTCAATCAATCATTTGAACATTATTTCGGAAAGTTTTATTAAAGCCGTTCATCATACTGGTTAACAAACAGCATTTCTATAAATACGGGAGAAATAAAACATTCCAACTCTCTCTGATTGGTATTAAATTGCCTGGTTCATAGAATATCGATAAAGGTTTTCTTTCTGAACCGAAACGATGGTTCCAACAAATTCATACAAGATTATGTTCTGCTCCAATGGAAGTGGAGAGCATGTCCTAGAAGCATCACTTTATAAGCACTAAAGGCCAGAAAATGCCAGGGAGTGAGATAGGTTTATGCACATATCTCGGATGATAACTTTAATCAATGCTTTATGCATATATGGATTGGAATGTTGCCATTGCTAGATTCTGTGTTGTCGACCAATCAGAAGAAAATAGGTATTTCTTTCGCACTAGATCAATTTTCATAAATTGTTACAAGACCAACTCATAAGGATCATTGAAAGGTTTGATTGTTTAAGGAATTCAAATTGAAATTCTCAAATTTAATAGACATTAATATGTAAACTGTGTATAGTACAGTGCTCCCTCGATATAACGCTGAAGTTGTGGTCCATGACATGCCACCCGCGTTATATCAACCAATATAATTGGAGGAAAAAATAAAAAATAAAAATATTATTTTATTTTTAATGTTGGACCCCGTGTTAAGGCTCGAAACGTGAATTTGCTCCGAAACGTGAATAAGCCCCGAACCGTTAATAGTTTTTGCTCCGAATCG
>JAUTBZ010162442.1:0-24691 GCA_032361785.1 Lepetodrilus galriftensis | reverse complement strand
TTAGGTATTTCACCGGTTTATGTCACCGGATATTGAATGAATCTCGGGCTATCTCGTGTCAACTTACGCAGCCTATTATGTTAGGTATTTTGCCTCTTAGTTTTGCTACTATTGTCATATACTTACGATTCCACTGAAACCACTGGCATGGCAACAGACAAAATTGTGATTTCAATGGAAAACAATCCTAGGGTTGCAGGTTCGAACCCACGCAAATAAATCCACCCTTTAATGATAGTGATATGTTTATAGTGGGATAAAAGCCTGCAAAAATGGTGTTACTGTAAGACCCTGTTAGCCAGGTTGCATTAGTTCGACCAAGTGAATTTAGCAAAGACAGCTATCACTCTAGTGACTCTACTACTCATGTTGTCCACTGTTGCGAGTTTCTTACACAATACCATGGCGGAAATAGGATACATACTTATTACTATTACTTACCTCCCTCATCATAAATATTTCTACATATTTTTTTGGCCCACCCTCATGAGTTACATTTCATACAAAGATGTCCTGCTTACATTGTATAACATTGCGCTCTTATTTTGATTGCAGCAATCTACTCCACAACTCTTACTGTCTATCTGCTGTCACACCATAACCCATTTTATAGATGGGCAGTAAAATATACGGCACTGCACCGTGTTCAATGTTTGACATTGTAGATAACCCAAGCCTTAACCCTAACTACATGTATCCAAACTTGAAAACACAAATGTCAACAGTCGGCCAATGAAATGCTCAGAAACCTATCCATACAATTTTTTATTCATTGACATCATAAGTTATCCATACATATAGGCAGATGTTTCCACTCACGATAGTAGGAACGTGAAGCATGGTTCACCATCATTTGAAGTATGCTATTTCCTACATTAAAATCTAGGTTACAAAAAATCAATGACCGCATGGACTAAGTAAGTAATATTTTATTGTATGCCTGGGTGAGGAGTGTAAAGCCATAGACTGACAACATCATTAAAAAATATGTGAAAGGTTTAACAGAGTGGGCACGGCACGGTAACCACTTGTCTTGAGTGTCCACATCATCATACCACCAAAAATTACAAGACACAAATCTTAGTGTGGGATTTGTCCATAAACGCCGGAATATTTCACCTTTGACTTGGAGACCATGCATGGATGTCTCAACATGGAAAATGTAGTCATGGGCTACACAGCACATGGTACGCAAATGGTGATTGGTCGACAGCCAGCATTGGCATGGAAGGATAACTCTGTTTTGTACTGTTCTCATCAGAGGCACCAACATGATGACAATCCCTTACAGATATGTATACACATATACATGACAAGAAGTAAACGGTAGTAAGTACGTTATGCATAACACACACAATAATACCGGTAACACAAACTGTGCAACATGAGATTGTTTTTCACTTCAGAAGCAAAGGTACTTGGTACCCACCTACCCAGACAGAAATCGAACTCAGAACCACCAATCTTGCATTCCAAAACAATGGCCAATGTTCTACTCTCACATCTAAAATTGCAAATGGGAAAAAAGCATCCAAAATAAATTAGTCCACTTTTCAATTCCATATACAAAATACACGTGGACTTTTTTTCGATTTTTCAATTCCATATATACAAAACACACATGCCCTCGTTAAATATGACAAAGATCAATTATTTTGAGTAAATTAAACATAGTTATTGATTAACGCAACACAAGGTGATCGATGTCCACGACAAAAATTCCCTTTTTGTTAAAAGGAAAAACACGATAAATTGATACGGCAGTGACTGATATATTGTATTTGATGTTTGATCGTAATGCTATTCCCTGGGGATGCCAGGTTTGTATTAAGCTTAACAACTACTTAGTGCTAGAGATGCTCAAGTTGAAACCCACCCCCACCCCCACCCCGAGGCAGTGAAACCAGCAGGCTTTGCCAATGTATATCTTCACCCTTCACCGAGCTTGCAGGATTAGCCATGCAACTACACCTCAGATCAAAAATCACCCACCACCATCTCGACAGTGGTCCAATCAGATACAAAGTACGTCTGACTGTGAATGCAGACTAATACATGATTGAGAATCAATTGTATTACTGGCGCAATGATGATCTTAATATATTTATGATAATTTTCCACTCTGCTACACTCAAAGATGAGAATCAAGGAAATCAATTATCAAGAGAAAGGAAAACTGAGGTCATGCTTCGAGAATTTGGTTTTTAAATATACTAAAGGTGGAGAGTGGGGAAAATGCAGTGTGGTTTCACCTGTATGTTGATTTGGGGTTTAAATCCACTTTCAAGATTTTATCACACACATCATGGCTTGCATGCACATGTACTGCTTACTAGTCCGGATTTCCACCAGTTTTTACAGGGTTAGAACGTAACTTTAAAACGTACTCGCCCGAATAATTATATAAATAACAAAACATCAAATTTCTACTCACCCGTAGGATACCTTTAACATTACGAGAAATGGATCTGGCCGCCGGGCGAGTGATAACTTCTAACCCTGTAAAACTTGTATGTTTACTCACTAACCTCAAATAGCAGAGGATTACCTTCTCAAAGCAGAAGTAAACATTAGGGCATCTCTGGTTGCCTCTAGCAAGCAAAGGGTTAAATTAAACCAAATTTTCAAACTATTTTCCGTGTGATATTATACAGTAATCTCACTTAGTGCAAGTCAACTAAAGTATAGCTCTGTGGTGCGTTCATACTGCACTATGTTTCACTACACTACGCTACTTTTCTACTGGCTGGCTGAACGGGTTGATAGGAAAATAGCAGGAAATCAGTTTACGTATGTATCCAGTCCATTCGCTTCATGGTTTGGGTTTTTCTAGAAAACACTATGGGGTCCAAACCCATATAGTGAAAAGTAGTACCATGTAGTATAAACATGTGCTGGTTGAACGGCCTCCGTAGCAATATATAGCACTATAGTGAAAAGTAGTGCAGCCTAAATGCAACCCAGATTTGACAGTAAAAGTTTAGTTTTTTCCACCCACATGTCTATGTTTTTGTGACAGATACGGTCATTACGTAGAAGGGGCGGGGTCCATAGTACAGATGACCGATGACGTAGAGGTGAGGTCATCTTAATGAAGCATATGAACAATATTTTTAACATACAGTAGACCTCGCATGTAACGTACTCGTTGGGACCAGCTATTTTTGTCCGTTATATGCGAAGTCCGTTATACGCATATGCCGTATTTAGACGGGACCAGGACTTCAGATTCAGTCCGTTATAGGCGAGTGTCCGGTTTATGCAAGGTCTACTGTATATTTCAAAAGTATTTACGTTGAATCTCTGCACCGGTGTTCGTAGAAGTTACATTTCTGACACGATCATGATGACAACGTGCTGACTGCTACAATGCTTCGCGGATTCATACAGTTTGCACATCGGTTTTTACGTTCATACCTCGATGAACGCAAAAAATATTCCAGTCAATCCTTATATGAAAATACATGCATACGTTTTGAAATATCCGTCACAATAAATAAACATACACCACTGGTTCAATATTCTTGGCGTGGATGATAAGACACCTGGCAGAATGTGTAGAAAACCCATTCAAGGATGTTTTATTTTTATTTTCCAGATATCTTAAGACAATGCTGTTAAATAACATGATCTGATTCTCAGCCCAAGATCCAAAAATACTTCAAAACAAAATAGTTTCCTTTGTGGAATACAAAGTGAGGAAAGTGGAGTAAATACATTGTCAACAGTTGGCACAGACGATCCAAAGATGGGTAATCTTGTCACCTTGCATGTAGTTGATGTTTCACTTTTCAGTGATTTCCCTGGATTTAACCCAGTCATGGCTACAGTCAGCCCACATTTCCTCACTCCTCTTGGAAGAAGAAAGACTCATTGGCTTGCGTCCATGTTGAAGTCTGTCTCCAGATGTTTGACTGTGTGTTAACAATCATAGGATAGGCTTAGCTTTCTGACCAGGCCAATGTCATCATTGTTCAGCCTAAGGCAAGCATCCAACTAAGACTTTACTATGTTGGCATAAGTGTCACTTCACATTGTGCCATTCCATTCTAATATCACGCTCGATTGTATTCTTAGATGTAAAAAGAATTCCCTTCTGGCTAATAATGCGTTATCTTATTTTATCTTATAATCCCTCATATTTAAATATTGCCAGATACTTACACACATAGAGAAAATGCATCAGCAATTTATAATTTATTTCATAAACAACATGAGCTGTCTTTATCAAAATTACCTTATTGCAGTACTTAATGTCTCATCATAAAATTATAATGTGCTATTCATTTCATACTATAGCATAGGGCTATTAATGATCTTAAAAGAAAGAATTGTGATGATTTGAACTATGTTTAACTACTTAAACATATTTTATTTATTGTCCAGAAAAAGAAAAAAAAAGTATTGTGAACATCAATATACAAATAAAGTTGAGAATTCATGAGATTTCTATTCCAATCAAAGAAAAACTATGCATATTTTTTATTGTGGTTATGGAGAGATATATTTCTGACAATTTTGGTAACAGTTCTTTCTGTAGACATTGTCAATATTAAAAGTCCTTGTGCGTAATCTGATGACAAAAACTAATAAACAAATTGAACAGTTAATGTTTTCTGAATACCAGTAAAATAAATCAATGTGTGGAAATCTAATGTAATTGAATAGAAGACATAAATGCAGGATAATTAAACATTGTACAAGTTGAGTTGGGTGTTATGTGAGTGAATATAGCTTTGTAAAATGGATCACTCTACACAGGTCTTCAATAAGACATACATTATAGAATTTCCTGATATCACAATTTATAGATATGCAATCAAATGTCTTTCTGTCTAGGTCTACTTGTTCATTTTGTTGCTTGTTCGATTAAAACACTTTGTGCTTCATCAAGTAATGTCTTACCCTCTTTGAGTCCTTGAAAAAATCTATATCCTTACCATGAGAAGCTCCAAAGAGATGCTGGAAATCTTACATAGCTGACTAGGCCAGTGGGACTTGTGTGATCATATCATAGGAAACATTACACACGTCATGCATATCAAAGTCACAAAAAAATCATAAAGTAATTTCGACCAGCTTGAGGTTACCAGTGATGTCATGCAAAGAAACTGCAGAGTTAATGTCAAGAATACAGCAAGATGTTAACATTGTTGTGTTGGTCTTGTCAGTTAAACCATATAGAAGACATTATAAACAGGTTCATGTTTGCAGACTGGAAAGATATGAATAAATATAGATCTTTTAACACTTCTCATTAATGAATATGTAGATTGTCTAATGAAATTATATCGGGAATATTACTTGAAAGAAAGTTAACATCATATTCACTATAACAATACATGTATTTCCACATGTTCGTATATCTACAACGAGATTAATCCTTGCATTATAAATACCTCAACAATTTGTAAGATTATTCTGAAACATCCTTCTATACTTTAGCATCTACCAATCTGGCAAAATACACACTACCATTTACAGTCATACCACAGAGAAACCTTTTTGAATCAGAATTGATGAGCATCAATATTTCCCCATCAAGTTGTGAATATTTGTACACGATACAAAGGCTTCGGGCAGTCAGTTTTCTCACTTGTATAAAATCGGAAAATATGCAATTTCTGAGCAATTTTACGAATTTGTTGGCTTTGCCCTTCAACCTCCTTCGAGGTGCCTAATCCATTTCTGCAAACATTCCAACCATCTCTCGTCTCTTCCTAGTAGAATCAATACTTCTCCCGTAGTTGAATAGGAACCTTGTTGATGCAAATATTTTGACCTACAAAGTTATCAATTCCGGAGAATTATCTGTGGACACAGATTCCTGTTTCTGAAGTTGACCAAAGAAAGTTGATGACATTGTGCTCATAACGTTAAATCTCGCCCAAGATTTGAAACTTTCCATGAAATAGATTGAGCATATAAATTGTTATTTTGAATCAAGACATGATGAAACAATTCTAATTAATTTTCAAAATAAATCAATAGTTTTCTAATGGGTTTTACACTATGCATGAATTAAATCTATTTTCAGGGAAATGGATGGTAACTGTATTTACAAGTGAATTTAAAATTATAAACTGTCAACATTCTGTGTAAACTAAGGGCTGTTAGTCCACATATATAGAAAGCTTTCATTGATGGCTTCAAAATACACTTATCAAGTCAAAGAAATCCAGGTCCAACTGATGAATCTTGTTCTGTAATTGAGAGATGCCAATTGTAATAAATGTAATGATAAAACTAGTTCTTCCATCACATATGGGCCGTTATATTGTGCAGGAATTACGTATCTTCATGAGTTAGGGGAGCAATAAGTGCATTAAGAACAAAGATTAAATGGTCGCACCGGTCACATTGACTTGTTGAAGCAATCAATGGCTTGAAGCATTTTCCTATATATCTGCACTTACATGTACACATACAAAAATTCAAACTAAAATGCTGAAAATATTCGCTCATTTCAGAACTGTTCTTCACCCTTCTATATGGATAGCAATTGAAATCTTTCAATTTAGTTTGATATTATCTGTTGCTTGGTTATTACATTTTGTATGGGTTCTGTGATGATCTTCTAGCAACATCATTACAGTTGATCAGAGAGAATTCTGGAAAGATGCTGATCAAACGTTGGATGTGCTATGGCATGCAAAAATGTATAAATCATTCCTTTAATGAAAACATTAATATTTTGATAATTTTTCTCAATGCAAATGAGTTAATCAGAAATAAAAATTATGCAAATATTGTCACTTGGGAAGCATGGGCAAGCATACCAGTGTATGAATGCAGACACAATAGAGATGTCAAGTGGAAAGTTTGTGCAGTTCAGATCGGTCAACTTTAAAACAATTATAAACATTCGTTGAGCTATTCTGAACCTAGGATGTGCATCAGGAAGTTTTACAACCCTTGCTTGAACGTATTTTATCCACAATAGAAAGGATTGGATATAAATTTGCAAACGTGGACATCATAGTTTTAAAACAATATTTTACTGTAACATTTAATTGAAATATGAAACTTTGATGCTCTAGCTAAAATTCAGGGCCCGTATTCTCAAAACTAGAAATCTAGTTTTGTAAATTCCTAGTACTTACAAACTTCTTAGGACTTATGAAGTTTAGAGAATATGGGCCCAGATATATTTGTATTAAAAATAAATAAACAAGCATAAATAACAAATTTAAATAAACTAGAAGATATCCATGAAAGAAAAGAATGTCAACGGAATTTTTCTATTCTCCTTCCAACATCTGGCATATCTTTCCCACACTAAAATAATACTAGCCATGATGAATGTCTTTGAAGGGTTCCAATTTGGAGACATCATTTAATGACTGGACATCATAATACAAGGGATGTAGCCGCTCTGAGAAAGTGCAAAGTTACAAGTGCAATTTGGAGACCGTCGTTATTTAATGAAGTTGGATGTCGTAATACAAGTGACCTACGCATTCTGAGAAAGTGCAAAGTTACAAGTGCAATCAATATTGTCCGATATTTTGTGACTGAAGTGCCGCAGCCCCAGCTGAAGGAGAGACATCTGGATGTGACATGCCTGGTAAAGTGAGATTTAATTGATCAGACATGCAGGTGACAAATTTAGACCTTGAAATTGTCGATGGATAGGAATGTCGTCAGCTTCATGAACCCAGGACAGGAAATGTTGTCCTTACGTTTAGAAACCTTTAATTACAACGTACCATCAAGGCCTCTTGCACCGTACATAATGACATGAATGATAGCATGAATCTATACTTATCAATTAGCACTGTGCTGGTATCTTTCCCTGACACAGACTAATTCCAACATAAAGTAAGGAAGATGATAATTCTGATGAATATTTCATCACGTTTTGGCCATTTCCAGGGAATTAAATTATTAAGTGGAAACCTAACACTAAGAATGTATATACCCCAGTACTAAGATGAAAACCCTTTCTGGATCAGAAGGTTACTGCCAGGTCAAGGCCCACAGTCTATAAATCACATCCAACAAATTCATTTCTTTCAGATGCTTGTAGATGTATTAATCATGAAATGGAGGCCAAGATGGGGACGTTAGACCACATCAGTGACAATTAGCCGCGGGGTGTGTCGGCAAGCCATTGCTACATGCACTGGTTTTATATGCAAATTTAATTTAATTTACCAGCAATATTTGTTTTATGTCTCTCGTAGCCAATTTTGGCGGCCGTTGTTAACATGTATGTTTTACGTTGTATTTTATTCTTGTATGTAACAATGGGTGAGACAATTTTTAATAAACAATTTCTCTCTCTCTCTCTCTCTCACTACAACGGTGACCATGTTAACCCGGTCTCAATGACAACCATTGCAAGGCTCTAACTAGTTGTATTCAATTGGCAAGGCTGCCAGTTCAAATAATGCACACTGACGACATTCTGTATAGCACGTCAGTCCTACACAATGGTAACTATTTGATTACAACCTTTTAAATTGTTCAGCTGATTTCCGTATGGTCTTGTGCAACAGAACACTGTGCCTAGATTTTTCAAATGAAGATTGACAAAAACCAATGTTCAAATTACATTTACATTTCCAACCACCAAATCCGAAACATTTGCTAGGTGTTAGTGGCTAATACAAATAAATTGTGGCACATCTTATTATAGATTGGTATAGTAGCTTGGTCTAAAAGCCTGGTATAGTAGCATGGTACAATAGCCTGGTATAGTAGCCTGGCATAGTAGCCTGATATATTAGCCTTGTATAGTAGCCTTGTATAGTAGCCTGGTACAGTAGTCTGGTACAGTAGCCTGTTACAGTAGCCTGGTATAGTAACCTAAGACAGTAGCCTGGTATAGTAGCCTGATACAGTAGCCTGGTACAGTAGCCTGGTATAGTAGCCTGGCATAGCAGCCTGATATATTAGCCTTGTATAGTAGCCTGGTACAGCCTGTTACAGTAGCCTGGTATAGTAGCCTGATACAGTAGCCTGGTATAGTAACCTATTACAGTAGCTTGATAAAGTGGCCTGGTATAGTAGCCTGGCATAGTAGCCTAATATACTAGCCTGGTATACTAGCCTGGTATAGTAACCTGTAGCCTGATACAGTAGCCTGGTATACTAGCCTGGTACAGTAGCCTGGTACAGTAGCCTGGTACAGTAGCCTGGTACATTAGCCTGGTACAGTAGCCTGGTACAGTAGCCTGGTACAGTAGCCTGGTACAGTAGCCTGATGGGCAGCCTCCATGTTATGGATTACTCAGTAGCTCCACTAAGTCGCCGACTATTGGTGAATTAGGAGAACAAAGTCCTGGCTGCTTACAAATATTAGCCTTTGACGCCAATGGCCCGCAAGGTCACTGCCAGACCAACATGGAACACTGAGTGACTTCAGCATGCCACTGGAATGTTTGGCATCAATAATAAAGTACTTTGGGCACCATAAAAACTATGTAGAAATTTAGTTAGATTCTTCACCTTTTTACAACCAAATTTGAGAGTAAATCTGGTTAATAACACATTTCTCAAGCCATTTTAAATGGATAATCTAGTTTCAAATGAAGCTTAATCAATTGTGAAGTCAATTAGAGACATGCATATGATTTTTATATTTCAGTTGTTCAGTACCAGTGGCAAGAGGCAGTATTCTTCTACGAAATATTCAACATTATTGTACTCGCTAGGTATCAAGACAAACTCATAGCAGTATCCTCAAATTGTGTGTTTTAATCAGCTATATATGTAACTGTAAATTAGTTGTTTTCAGCATTAGTTTTACCTAACCCAGAGTGTGTTGGGTAAGGTTAATCACCTTGTGAAAAATTACAGGAAGTATGCTCACACTTCATAGATAAGAACTGTATCACAGTGAGCTTGTTGCTCATGATGCACAGTGCATAGTGCAGTGAATAGTGCATACAAACTTCACAAGAACTAGTTCAGTAAACATGATCATAACCAGAACATAAAAACTGCTTTTTCCTTTCAATGAACATTTCTGAACATTTTCCAATTAAAACCTTATAAATATAAGCTATGCAAATATTGAAGTTTAAGAAGGACATCAGTAACTACAATTCTCTGGAGCATGTGTTCCACTCATCAGCCGACGTCTCACACAGGGGTATTTACAGTCAGGATTCACACCTACCTTCGTCTATTTCTGGCAGGAGCAACTCCTTGGAGATTGGAGCCACCCTCATGGTGCTGGGCCACATGTGTCACAAAATCCACACCGCAAAATACACCGCCAGACAAAAGTGTTTTCCAAAAATTGTGAACAAACGTTCTCAGTTGATATGTGTTTAGTTGTGTCAGAACATCCTGTTAAGAACATTCAGTCATGTACGTTCTGGACAATTTGATGAAAGTCGGTTAGTTGGTTGATGTCCATATCTAGATCACAATAACACTCATTTCCTCAACTGTGGCAAAGACACAATCCAGAATGTGTGTCTTTACAAGTTCACGAACTTCCCAGATATTGTCACTATTCCACTGCAAGTTTGTCCGGCAATAAGGGAGTAACTGTTTGACAAATAACCCCGGTTGAACGCTACATCTAGGCCATGTCATCAGCGCAGTAGATATCACCTATTCCGTAAACATAAAACCGTACAACATCACTGCATTCTGTTGAATGTTTTTCATTTTAGTACCTAGAGTTTGTAATTTTTCTCACACTTTCTTGTGTATACATAAAAGTATGTATTCCTTTAAACAACAAAAAGAGTGAGAATCAATATTTGATGAGGTCTCGAGCAAGCCAGATGACATTTCTAGCTTGTGTGTCGCAGCAAGATCAACTCTGCTAATTGCTGGTGTCTTGTACGTGTTTCAGTCCGTAGCGGTTCAATCGTAAACTGAATATGTCCTTTACTGGATGTGATGCATTCTGACATGTGCCTTTTGTCATTCCTAAGGATGCATCACACTTTTTGTAAACACTCACACAGCGATCCTTCTAATTGGATTCAACCTTGAATTACAACTTTGTTGACTCTGCATGAATTTAATCCAGCTGAGTACGATCCAATAAACACACAATCCATATTAATAAATGCTTGTTGTTTTCTCTCACACCATCAGATTATGTACGTGTTCTCAGACCAACTAGATTTCTGCGATATACGTTCCAGGTACAACAACCAGTGCCGACTTCAATGAGTGAACACGATGCTGGCAGTGGATTTGTACACACGTGGTAGTCGCAGATAAGTTAGCACCTGGTGGGAAATCAACGCCTGATCATTGATTGCATCCGCAGGTACACTTGTATGATATACAAGCTCCGGATGAAATCGACAAAGCAATTGACATACAGTGGTGAAATCGACCAGATAAGCACATACCTCTGCCTTACAATCTACCGCTATATGGGTAAATATCAGTTTGTCAGATCTAACCTAGTACCGTAGTCAGGCTGGGGCTTGTCGCGCATACAAACAAACATGAACCACGACTCCATGTGACAGAGAGCTGTAATGAACACTATGATACCCACTCATCATATCCGAGTACAGTATGTGCTCTTTGAAGATCTGCTATGTATATACCTGGTATATAGAAACCTGTGAAGCCTGTTAAAAAATATACTACGTTGATTTGCCATATGACTTATATCACACATGGCTCCAAATACATCAGGTTTATTGAAAAACAAGTACATATGTATGCTACAGGTTTGTGCCCATAACAACTTTCACCCGACGTTAGGAATATGGATTTTCATAAATCATGAGAGGATTGGCCTTAAGAAGGACAGTAAACTTCTGGGTATCCTTTCACAAAGCTCTCATCCACTAATAGACCATAACACTCTTTGCAGTGTACTGGTACTAGCTATCGGCAAAGAGAGCGTTATGCTCTCTTAGTGGCTAAGAGAGCTTTGTGGAAGGGTACCTGGCCTGTGTTTCACGAAAGTGTTGTTAGTACTGTGGTCCACGCATAAATCAGGGCGTGCACTATTGTTTCACTGGGATAAACAGGTCATGTCATAAGCTTCACTTTACACCTGTACTACAAGCTACAAAGACCAGGTGTTGCGTAAAATCTTGTGTACCGGTACATGGATATCGATCCGCCAACGATATATTAAAATAACTTCTCAACAGCCACAATATGTGTTACACACATACAGCTACACACATACCAGTATGAACATTCATGTGGTTTTCAAACCTTTTTCAGTAAATACATTAAGTTTTGCACGATGATAAATGTTCCAAAGCATACATACATAATAGTCTGCTAGTCTTATATCTAATACTTTCTATACATCAAGATCTTCAGCAGTTTCAAAATTGGGACATCTGAATAATTAAAGGCATTCTGTTTATTAGGCATATATGTTACTTCCCAGGGAGCTAAAAATGTCAGGAAGTTATATGATACCCAGTTGCCATGGGAACATGTGACGAGGTACCGAGAAAAATGAAAATAGATATCAACATCGAGCAAACATATGCATCGTATTCATTATGAGAAGTTTCCAGAATAACAGGAATGAACATCTGTTGTTGACTTAAATTATATAAATCATATTTGTGACTTTGTTGAATTTAGTAAAAAGTACAATTTATTTGTATTTTGTCGATTAAAAGTAAGTCCATTAATAATCTATAACAATCATAATTAGCATTTCTAACAAAAACACTTAATATTTGTTCAAAATGAAAATTGTGCCAGCCATCATAATGTGAAATATGCTAATGTATTCTTATATTTTTAGCATATGACTTGCACAATACACATGTATACACACACCCAACGTGTCTGTGTCACGGTATTCAGGTCAAGTGATAGACGCTTACAGGCCCCAGTTATCCACTGACATATATCATTAGTTGTGACAAGTGCTACACTATTACAGCCCTTACTAAAAGTAACATGAATAGGTGCACCAAAGTTCATCATACAGTCTGAATTACATTTGTCAAGGTTCATAGAAAGTGGGGAAGACTGCTGGCAAATACATATAAAATAATATTGTGCTGCATTTCTACATTAGATATTGCCATTGTTTGTGCATGTTTGATGACCCCTAATAAGTAATACCTTGTATAGCAATTAATACTTCCGATACCAATAGTCAATAGATACTACTGGTATACTATATTGTTATATGTTAATAACTATTACATATATTGAAAAATCCTTAAATAGGAATATATGATGAGTTATCAGGGAAAATGTCACTAGCAGAATGTCTATTGAAAGATCATGCCTTCTGACAGTTCTATAATAATCACACAATTTGAAAAGGTTTCTTGCACAAGGAGCATAAAGATGCTTAAAAACATTGCAATCCTGTCAAGTGCAATGCTGAGATTTGCAGATCTTCTGCAGCTGTATGTATTTCAAAATACCAACCAAGTCTAAAAGTGCTCGAACAACTGCGACTTTCATTAGTAGTCAATGGACAGACTCCTGACATCATTGCACTGTTTGTATGGACATCATTGCACTGTTTGTATGGACATCATTGCACTGTTTTTATGACATCATTGCACTGTTTCTATGGACATCATTACACTGTTTTTATGACATCACAAATGTTCCATGTTTTCTACTCAAACTGTGAGTATAGACTTCACAATATCAATCAGAAATCTTTTTAAAGTTTTTTTACACATATTACTACTACTGACATTTCTAACCAAAGTGGAAATGTCAAAGTTGCATGGGCCATTGTAACATGAAATCAATAAACCTAATTACAAAATGTCTATGTTATCATATGAATGCCTAAATTTCTCAGTCTGCAATTTACAGAATGCTACCTCAATTCAGAATGTCATACTATAATGATAGGCAATTGTAGGTACATGCAATTGTGAATGTTTTTGTTAACTATCTTAGTGAAACCAGCATGTATATGTACAGTGTATGTCCAATTTGTAATAGTGCATTTAGCAGTATTGATACTGGTTGAAAGCTTTCAAGCTATATTATAGTGCTTCCATTAGTTAAAACCGTCTATTAGTCTAAATGCCTACAAATATTCTGGACACTAAAAATAGACACTTGATAAAAATTGGAATTTACTACATATTCAAGCTGATTCTATCATCAAGTAGATAATGCTAACAGTCATAGTTAAATGGGCTAACAATCATAGTAAAACCAGTCTATAAGTATTGCATGACCTAGTCCAGAAAACCTAGACATCTAGGCATGTCATATATATGCACTTTGCTTTATCTATAGCGGATAGGAGAAGTATTATGGAGACAAAATACATTATCTATTCATGACCATTCACTGATTTTCTTTTATGTGAATCATCAATAACAATGGGTTCAAATAAGAAACCAAGTTTTGAAAAAGTTATTCTGGTGCCAATATAGTGATTGAAAAAATTAAAAACATCTTATGAGTGAATTCGTTCAAATCTACAGATTTTACATCATATTACGAGGGCGATGTTTGGAAATTCTGGGCCACTCGTATCAGCAAACAAACGTGTACGTCACAGCAAGACATGAGTCGGCAGAAATGCCCGGAGCACAACAATCCCACATCTATTTCACAGCTGTAAGTGACCCTATATATAGTATATGTTGATGTGAGCCACTTTCCTTGGAATTAGCAACCAAATGATTACATTCATATTTGCATAAATAATACATTTGAATAATATATAGACAGTGAGAGAATTCATTACTCAAGAGACAAACTATCCATACTTTCACTGACACATGGCTTCTTGATGATATTGTACATGATGAATTTTAAAGAAGAAAACATATAAGAAATAAAGAAAACAGCTTTGAATGCTTATATAGATGAGTGTAGTGTGTCATCAAAGCCATTGTCCTTTGCATGGCATGGCTGTTGTTACTCTGAACTTCTGTACGTCTCTACTGGCAAGAGAAAGAAATACATAATTTCAAATGTTGGAATTTGATGAACAGACAGACAGGTGAAATGATTGTTTGCATGTATGTAACACATTTCACGATAAAATACCTGCATGAGCTGTAGCATCGTTGACATACAAACAAATCTAGTTTTCTATTGTCATTTGTTCCCTCTTAGCATTTTTACTGATGATGACAACCAGGTTTCTTTACAGTGCAGTGCTTGTATATAATACAGCAGGGTCCTGCAAACGTCAAAATAGTTTATTGTCTGTGTGTTTTACTACTAACTGAACACTAAGGAAGATTATGATTATTTTCTTTATAAATAATCTTTGAGAGATTTTTAATCAATGGATTACATAATGATTTCATGGACAATGAAATGATTGAATTAGAACAAAAGTGTTAATGAGTTCTTGACACCATAGTGTGGATGTTTTCCATCAAGAAACGGACAATAGGACAATATCTGTAGGACAATTTCTGTAGAACAATTTCTGTAGGACAATTTCTGTAGGACAATGTGATTGTATGGAGGGACAGAGATCTGTGTCTGTGACAGACATCCCAGAATTAAGTTCTACCTCAGCGATATCGTAGAAAGACAGGAATAGGATAGTAATCAACACCCTCTATTAATAGAATAATGTGGAACTCTTCAATATTTGAAGAGCTGAAGTAACCTTTGCCCTTTTCTTGTATCTGCAAGTGTATCAACAGGGGTGCATGAATATTTAATGAGTCCTGTTTCCTCACAAGAGATATTGAATCGCCTGCTACAAGAATGTCAAATCATTTCCAGCAGCACAATGTTTCCAATTTGAAATATCCGACACGGGAACTCAACTATGAAAGGCAAATTCTCTTCTAACCAAGTTGCAAGTCGAATTGTTTTGCATGGTTAATCGATGTTGTCATAAAGATGATTATATGTTGTATAGTCAATGTGTATTTGAATAAATATATATGTTCCATCACAACTATCCTTATAAATGTTTTGAGGAAAATAACAATATATTCTTCCGAGATCAAAGTAAACTTTGGTACATTATTCATCTACATGCATTCTTACACATCACGGGTACTTAATTCTGTATATGATGTGAGATAGGAACAGAATGATGTACCTCTTGTGTGTGAGAATGATCTAGATACATCTATCAGAAGGAAGTACATTAAACACCATAGAGAAGGCCAAAATGTAAATGTAATAAGACAATGCAGTAAAACTGTTCAAAATCTCATTAGCCCACAGAACACCTTGACCGACTTTTATACAGTTAATTTGAAGAAAATGCACATCATTGCTAGTAAAATGACATTAAAAAACTCTCACATTGTTCATATTAGAAAACAACAAGTACTTACCGTATCCATTACTGTTAAACATGTTAAGTAGAGCGAATGTTCAATACTCGATTATTAATGTTATTAGACATCTGGAGGTTCAAATCGCATTAATTAAGACTCGAATGTGGCATAGACTTTTCAGCTGCAACATAATTTGTTGGGATGAGTTTTGTAACATAAGTCATGCAGGTGTTATCATATGGTGATGGAAAAACTAAACATTATCTGGAAATGGATATCTTTGCAAGCAATCCAAGACAAATAACACATCCTTACTATGCTCATTTTCGTTTTCCCATTTCCTGGATGTAACGTTTCATTTAAAAGTGCAAAGATTTTCCCCTGATAATTAATTACAATACAACACCAAAATCTACCTTCTTTTTGGAACTCTTCTGCGAATATATCCACAATAAACGGAGCATATTTACTCCACTCTTCCATCCTCACTAAATCGATGCCAAGTTACATTGCTTACTAACACATGGGTCCAAAGTATGTACACAGAAGTCCGTGGAAATCAAGACTTTCTTGGTAGTCCCAGATAGAACTCCATGCATTGGCAATAGTTCATTACTGTAGCCGAGTTTAAGATCTCTGTAAATGTATGTATGTACGCAATCAGAACAGCATGGGGATAGATTCATTGAGAAGACAGTGACGATCGACCAATAGGAAGGAAGCTGTACGCGGTCCTGACGACATTGGCAACGACGCACCTCTCAGTTTCTTGTCCTCCCAGCAACTAGGCCTTCTCCAGAGATGTAACTCCTCAGACTTTGCTACTTTACTCCAAAGCAATTCTTCCGAAAATGTGTAACGCTATGTTCGAGGTGCTGTTCCGGAAACAAAACTGCACAATCATTCTCTGAGCGGAATGCGATTAAAACCCGATTAATTACCTCGGATTTAAAGGTCCCGTTTATGAAAGACAAGCATTTACTTTTACTACATGCGAGTGGTGCCAATTGCCTGCTTTGGTCCATTAAGTTGAGAAAATTCTTAGGCAGCTTCTGGTGATCTCCGGCGGAGAATCTACGACAGATAGTCAATAAAGGAGCCAGGTATTGATTGCGGCGCTACGGAACAGGCGCACATCCGTACACTCCGTCTGATACAGTGGCAGGCCAATACGGTGGAAAACCTCGCTCTCTGCTTGGACGCCCCACTATAAAAGTTGTATGAGGGCACGGGGAGATTGGAGGGGGGTGTGGGGAGTGGATCAGGGGGGAGGGGACACAAGGTGATCCATTTCAATCACGGAGTGTAATCTATAAGTTCAATTGTCAATCTCTTCCCTGGCTCTCCATCAGCACTCCGCGGAGCGAGCGTCGACTGGTCAGCCAGATCGGCAATACTGTTTTAATTACAGACCATCAGTAAGTCACTTAGGAACGTACGAGATAACAAACTGATCCGATTTGTTGGGAATTTATCATCTTATTGAATGGGTGAAGCTGTAAACATGATCAGTGTTTGTTTGATTTGACAGAATGTGTGTTATGAAGCCCAGTGAATCGATTGTATTTGAGATAACTTGCAGGGAAGTGTTTTAGGCTGGGAGGGTATGCATCTCCGTCGGTGCTGATATAGCAATCAATCAGACCGCTCTTGACATGACAGCTCTGTGTGCCACAGACACATAAATATACATATTCCACCAGCGGCCAATACACTACACTGAGATGTTGCAGTATATAGATATAGATATGGAAGCAGCAGCACTGTATCATGGCAGTTGATGGCCACTACAGCTAGATCTCCATCATCTGGCTACACTCATCTACGTGCGCACACAGGAACCTTTCACATACAAGGCATATAATATAGCTTTTGTATCAAAGATATGTGATGAACATTAGATTCATGTCAAGAAGTTAGACGTCCAAAAATGTTGAATATAATTACTGTTTGGTTTATTGTTCAATATGTATATGACAATAATTGTAACTCTATAATAATAATAATAATAATAATAATAATAATAATAATAACAATAATACATAGAATTAATAATAATGTGCAATCTGAAAATAATACAAGTAGAACATTGTAATATTCTTTGATAGGAAATAGTGTGTCTTTGTGTGTCTCTGTGTCTCTCTGTTGTGTGTGTATGTTGTGTGTGTTGTGTGTCCAAGTTGTGTGTTTCTGTGTGTCTCTGGGGTGTGTGTGTGTATGTGTGTTGTATGTCTGTGTGTGTCTATATGTATCTGAGTTGTATGTCTCTGTGCTGCAGTGTGTCTCTGTGCTGTATGTCTCTGTGTTGTTGTGTGTATCCATGTTGTATGTATGTCTCTGTGTGTGTCCGTATGTCTCTGTGTTGCAGTGTGTCTCTGTGTTACAGTGTGTCTCTGTGTTGTGTGTCTCTGTGTGTGTCTGTATGTCTCTGTGTTGTACATCTCTGTGTGTCTCTGTATGTCTCTATGTTGTAGTGTGTCTCCATGTTGTATGTATGTCTCTGTGTGTGTTTGTATGTATGTGTGTTGCAGTGTGTCTCTGTGTTGTATGTCTCTGTGTGTCTATGTATGTCTCTGTGTTGCAGTGTGTTTCTGTGTTGTATGTCTCTGTGTTGTAGTGTGTCTCTGTGTGTGTCTGTATGTCTATGTGTTGTATGTATGTATCTGTGTGTGTGTCTGTATGTCTCTGTGTTGCAGTGTGTCTCTGTGTGTGTGTGTCTGTATGTCTCTGTGTTGTATGTCTCTGTGTGTCTGTATGTCTCTGTGTTGTATGTATCTGTGTTACAGTATGTCTGTGTTGTATTCTCTGTGTGTGTCAGTATCTCTCTGTGTTGCAGTGTGTCTCAATGTTGTATGTCTCTGCGCATGTATGTATGTCTTTGTATGTCTGTGTATGTCTCTGTATGTCTCTGCATTGTGGTGTGTCTGTGATGCATGTCTCTGTGTTGTGTCTGCCAAGTTATCAGGTACCTACAAAGTTTGGAAATAAAATTTCTTGCATCTGAACAGAGTGCCGTTTGGTTCCAGCAGAGAAGACGGTGAAAATGATGGGAACTGACTTACTTTTGCTACATGACTTAATGTGTAAAGTGCTGCCAGCCAAGTTGAAGGTGTCACAATTTATTGGTAATGGAGTCTTGGAGTCCGCAACAAAAACGTCCACTTTGGAAAAATCAAGGTTGCGTCGATCCAGAATGGGTTGTAGCGTTTCCCTGAAATTCAGACACATTTGTGTGTAAATCATAATAAGAAAGCAGTGTAGAGAGAACATGCATTAGGCAGCAGGTGATGAGGCTCAGTGGATTAGCTGCATGTGGAGCAGTGACTCTTGGAGACATTCCCAGACCTTGGTACAAGAAGTGATAAATGATGCTGGATCAATGTATGTGATGTCACATGGAATCAATCTTACGTAAGAATGGCTATTTTTGAAGATGTGCACTGGGATGATGAAAGCCAGGGCAATAAAATTAGAAACATCTAACAAGTGCCTTCATTACATGACAGTAAGAATGAACCCATCGATATAGACAGGTAGAAACAAACTTCTAGGCATAGAACTGGATTACACTATTTTATTAATGTTCAAAATAGTGAACTAATATGGCATGTTATTTATTAAAGTTTCTGAAATTTGTGCTGGATAGGAACCAGCAAATGTCTAGATATTCTGATGAAAATTCTGATTCTATTGAAAATGTCAGAAATAGAAACTGCTGAATGACAAAGAGCAGGGCTAGAAGGTCCCACTCGCCTGGCGGCCCGATCCATTTCTCGTAATTTTAACGGTATCCTACGGGCGAGTAGAAATTTCATGTTTTGTTATTTATATCATTATTTGGGCAAGTACGTTATAAAGTTAAGTTCCCACCTTGAAAGAGCATGTCCAGACAAACATGCATTTAAAGGATTACAGGATACTGTGAAGTGAAGATGAAATGAACGAGACTTACTGGAGTTTGACGTTTCTTACAGCCGCCACCACTTCCACATCCTCGCCATCGATGTTGTCCGCAAACCTCAGCGTGAAGTGGTCGTCCACCGACGGCAGCTGTGGAACCAAACAGCAATTTCTATAACCCTACCTTCTTCTCATTCATAGCATCTAGAGCAGGCCAAGCTGAGATAAGTACCTTGTTCACAAATAAGTTTATAGAGAAGAAAGCTTGAGTATGGTAATTCTTATGAAAAACATCATGTAGGAGCGCCAATGGCATCATTATCATTCTGGTTCCTGTTCCACAGATGATCATAGTGCTACAAGAGTTGTAAGTCCTTAGTAGTTCCATGTTAACGTACTGGAGTTACAACACTCGTAAAGTTACCATTGTTCTGTGGAACTGGGTCCTGCTTCCTGAAATCTGATCTGACTTCACGTTCAACCAACACATTTGTAAAAGAAAGAATACCAAAAGTGTTGTGTGGTGAAGCTCAACTATTGTGTTTCTTTCTTTCAAACTCTCTGAAAGCAGGGACAAGATCCACATGACTAGTTATGAATTTATCAGTTTTTCAGATTCACCCATAAGGACATGGAAGGATTTTACATCCTCACCAATAACAATGGCAATTTCAGTGAGGATTTTGCTTACCCTGGAATGGCTTTTCAGTGATATTTTCCCAGGTGGTGGTAAACCTGGATCGCCATTGAGAACTAGCGTCAACTCTGGGACGCTACCCTTTCCTTCTGACTTGAGGCTCTCAGTGTCTTCTCGACTTTCACCATCGGGGTCGAAGGGGTTGGCCATGTTCAGCCCCGAGTCTAAACTCTGGCTGTGATGTATGTTGTAGTCCTGAAAGAAAAGATAAATCTTTGAAGAAATGACCACAGAGTGAGGGACATGACTTGTTGACACCCTGTTGTACGTCTGCCATGTACGACTGTGGAAAAGTACATGTTACGTCTGCTTTGAGGGTGTGTGGGTGAGTGTCTTGGGGTCTACATCCCTTTTCAAGATTATTTCACATACCGTATACCGGAAAAATTTCACGGTATGTTATTTTCGTGGTATTCAAGGGTAACACAGAGATCTCAAAATTATTTTAGCATCGAAAGTTATCCTATTCCGACAGGTACAACCAGGATTGAGAAAATCTCAAATAGTACTTGCATGTGACTGTGTGTAAGCATGATGTAAAGTTGTGACATGCACAGTTGTGTGGAAGTACAATATACTAGAAAAACTGTACATTATAAATGCATGAACATTGACATTTCGATACCATAACTGAGACACTGGCTAAGACTTGTGTTCATCCTGTCATAAATAGGGGCACAAAGGACAAGGGGTAATGACAATCAGTGTCACCCACCTCAGTATACCACAATGAAGGGATTAATCTGTTGACGTAATTACACCTTATCGCCGTGGACAATTGGATTACGATGGCTAGGTAGCACATGTACCGTAACTATTTAATTAGTAGAAGTTATACTAGATAGTTGTAATTTTGTTAATACAAAAACATGACAACCTCGAAAACAAGAATCCTTGAAACCTCTTTGTGTCTCTGACCATGAAAAAGCCGCACCTCGAACATTTCCCGGTATACGGTATCACAGTTTGTCAGTATGTTGAGGAAATCCTGTGAGGACCTTGGCACCAGTTCATGAAGCGTGTGTTGTCATAGTGACCAGGGAACATGACAGATACCAGAGCATGTGTTCTCATAGTGACCAGGGAACATGACAGATACCAGAGCATGTGTTCTCATAGTGACCAGGGAACACGACAGATACCAGAGCATGTGTTCTCATAGTGACCAGGGAACATGACAGATACCAGAGCACTGTGGTCTCGTAGTGGATGTCAGAACTTACAAAACGATACTCAGATGATTTAACAAATCAAGGTCAGCGTGACAGTGAAGACAACACATATAATCATTACCATGTCAGACAAGTAACTTCCACAAACACGTATGCTGGATCCTCTGGGTGGCACCAAAATCAGAACCTTTGGCACCAAAGTCCAATGATCTACGACTAGATTTGCTTGAAGACTATCCTCTCCATTCCAACCATGGGAATTTCCTGATCACACCCATCGCATGTACCTCCATTCTAAATATGGCCCAAAGCACTAAAACTGAACATAAGAAGTCTTTCAAACCTATATATGAGTCATCTCATTAATGTATACAGTAGTGTGTATTTAGTTGGGAATGCAATATTTATGATTGTCACGCTTTCGAGAGTTCAGTGTCATGTTGTTTATGGTTATTAGTATTCGCTTTTTTAGATTAATTATGTTAATAAGCTCTGTTCAAATTCAATCGATATGTACTGTCACTTTATACACAGCTGACATGTTCATCAGCAACGTGCAAACTTGTCTGACATGGCATACATCTGTTCCGTCAAATCAGCAGCAGGTATTTCTCAATAACGTCAGGTTGCAAATACTGACATTTTGTTTTTTAAACATAAAAATTGCTAACACTTCTTCAGTTCACAGGTCTACTAATCTCCTGTCTTTAGTTGACAGATTTACTAATTTCATTCAATATGTGAATATTTATCCATTACAAGTAAAGTAAATATTTGACAAATAGTTTATGACATGGTCCCCTGGTACAATAATTACCAAACTAGTCTGTGAGAAATGCTAATGTTAAATGGTCTGAAACACAGCTGTTATTTGTTGGGTGTAACATGACATTGGCAATGACGTTGGCATATATTTATATAACTTTATATAATTTCTGTAATTTTCTACAGATAAATTCAACTTTATCAATGTCATGGGGAAATATTTTGATGACAGAAATAAATAATTACGTAATATTTAAAACCTTGTGACAGTGCTAGTCAGTTGCTATGGTGACAATGTCTGACATTTTCTATGGAGAAGCTACTATCTATCATACATGTTATTCTAGATATGAAGCATACTCGGAAATACATACCAGGGAGATAACATAGAAATGATAACGAAACATATTGTTTTGAAGTGGATTATTTACAGACATCTAAATTCTAATCATAAACCCAACATTTTACTATAACAGAATAGATTAACCCATGATATAGTCAATAGACAAACCCATGGTAAAGTCAAAATTTAAAATTTAAATTTAAGACATACACGTGGATAGACTTACTTCCTGTTACGTTGGTTACTTTACATAATTATCACCACACCTACAAGTGTGCGAACATGTGTGTGACATCGACCATGAAAAGGAAATCTACCTAAATAAACTGCTAAACAAGAAATGAAACAAATTTACCTTAATTCTGGCGTACCTCATATTTGTCGATACCACATACGATCTAGACTATGGCTGTCTAGAGCATGACGGTAGCTTTTTGATTGACAGTGATATAGATACACACACCTGTTGACATGAGCTACTTTGACCTACTGTTGATTGCTATGTGACATGTGTCCATCAAGTTGAAATGGACACATTATTATATTACCTGTATGTGGGCGAACCTTTCAACATACGGAATCACAATCAGAGAGGAATGTTGTATTCCTGAGTTCTTAAATTCATTTGTTGCTATCATATCAGGAAAAGGAACGTTACGGAAAGGAGTGTTTAATCTCCGTACAGCCACGTGTGTTAGCTATCGGAGTTGTACACAGGATAATGCAAGAGTCACTGTAGTCTGTTATACTAGCTAATAAAATGAATTTCTGAAACTAAATATAGCAGGGAGATGAGTATTGTACCAATCAACATGTATCACTTGTTCTGATAAACCAGCCTGATGAGTTCTATTAATAGCTTATCACGCGCAATAGATATAATTGGCCATCATTACATCACTAGTTTTCAATGACACGTGTACATGATGTCAGAGATATACGACTGTCAGATTGTACAAGATTTCACCACCTGTCTTTTCCGGTACACCCAGAGACCGCAAACACACTTCCTTAATCACCCTAGCAACGCATTTATCATTCCTTAGAAGCTTGACTGGCAACATTGTATTAAAGGCTATGCGGCAATAATATACCTGTACTGTTACCGGACATTCGGAAGCAAGTCGCAATCACTGTGACGTTGCAACTACCGGGTATGCCGTCTTTAATGATGTGTCCTTTTGTATATGTGAAGACACAAGTGCCAGGTACACCGCCTTTAATGACGGGTCCTTTTATGGGATTTTTTTGGAGATGTCTATTCACCAGTGAAATAGCTACAATGTAATCTGATTAAAGAAGATAAACAATCAATGAAAGACTGCATTCTTTCTCCGGGTCCTGTTTCACAAAACAGTCTTAGCTAATTTGGTTGTCATAGCTTTTAGTCTTAGATTGTTCTAAGCCAAGGAAACAAAAGTCATGAATTCCAACAATAAGACATTGTTGACTAGTAATCCAACAAAGCAGGGTTCACCATGAATTCAACACTTTTCACCTAAAACTATACCTGGCCATCATATGTTAAAGGATTTCTCCGGTGCCAGAACAAGTTGCTTTTAATAAATTATATATGTTGAAAATACATATATAAAACGAAAATCTGACTCAGATGTGCTTTAATTATCAAATAAATGAGAAAACAAGTCCCCCTATGTCGTTC
>JAUTBZ010162431.1:0-10874 GCA_032361785.1 Lepetodrilus galriftensis | reverse complement strand
TGGAACAAATATGCCCAAATTTACCAATAATCTTTCATTGCACGTGTAGAACATGATACAATGAATGAATTATCCATGTATCAAAATGGTAAATTTGAAACCTTGTTATTATGAGAAATACCACCTAACTATAAATCCAAAATTCAGGAGAAAGTTACTATACACGTCAACAAGTCAAACAGGATAATTTCTCGAATTTGAAACTTATTCAGTATAAATATTGAAAGAAAACAAATTAGGGAACGTATTGTTTTGTAGTAAACATCATTTTATAGAAATGATACAATTAATAGAAATTTGAAATATTGTGTATCTAGTGTGTACGCCATGTGTATAGCAATGGCTGCAGACATTCTTGGAACACTCCAGACCATGGTTATCAATTTTTCGTCTCTTACAGATGCAAACTGTTCATCAACGATATTGAGATGTACAGGACGGTGCATACGTTCCAAATTCGATAAATTATCCTGTTTGACTTGTTGACGTGTATAGCAACTTGTTATATCGACATTACTCCTGAAAGCATACCAATAGCCTACAATTTTGGACTTAAAGTTAGGTGGTATTTTCTCATAATAACACAGTTTCAAATTTACCTTAATAAAGGTCACATTGTGATTTATGGGTAATTTATTAATTGTATCATGGTCTACACGAGCAAAGAAAGATTATTAGAAAGTTTATAGAACCGCTTAGCAACCATGTAGTGTTACAATACATGCGTTTCTTTAAATTTTTCTTCCAGTATATTTATGTAGCGCAAACTTTAATATCCAGAATGTTTCATAAAAATCTCCTTTGGAAAAGGGGATGCACACTCCAGGCATCATTACTATGCCTTTATTTAGTTCATGTTGCAAAGCACCTTTGAATAGTCTATGAACATGAACATTACGCTATATAAATATGGTATTATTTATTATTATATACATTATAATACTTAGGCGTGGTAACTCACGAACATTTGTAATACTTTAATGTATTATTTTCTTTATTTCAGCTGCAGTTCGTCTGCATTATTCTGCATTCATTCTGGGCGTTGTTCATATTTCCCTGCTCATTCCCCAAGTTTGTCAACCTGTGGCTGGTGGTCTACCCAGGCACGTTCCTGCTGCTCTTCGCTAACTTCTACCGCAAGGCGTACGCCAAGAAGAGGGATACCCATAGGAAACATATAGAATAGTACATGCTTTAACGACTGAGCGTATGAACTGAATTCAACATGCGTGCGTGTGTGTGTGTGTGTGTGTGTGTGTGTGTGTGTGTGTGTGCATGCGTGTGTGTGTGTGTGTGCGTTTGTGCATGCCTGTATGTGCATGTCTGTGTGTATATATAATCGACATAATTTAAATTTGCCATACTATTAAGTCTGTGTTTTTTTGCACAACATATTTAAATGTGTGGTATGAAATTTATTACGACTGAGATTAAAGGAACATTGTTATAAAGTGTAGCTTTATTATTAGTGATTAGTATATACCATTCCTCTTGTTGAAAGTATACAATGTATATACTGTCTCTGACGGGAATTGGTGTGGTTTAGTCCAGTGAAAAGTTAGAACACGAACCAAGTCGTCTATAGTACGTTGGCTGAGTATAAGTACGTGCTGCACACATAAGGACTACTTCCTGGTCACTCCAAGCATATGTGCGGTACTGCCCGCTGTACATGTATACATGCTACTTGTGTTACAGTTAATAATAAAGGTTTGAACGATGTTGATGTTGACTTATGTTACACTGTATATTACTATGCAATGGCGGCACTAGTAAGCATCACGTTTCTAATGCAATTTTGTTCACACATGAATATTTCCATTTAAATAGATATCTTATCTGTGATTAAATTAAATTCCCAACCTCAAAGGAAATAGGCAATTGCACTCGAGTTTTAGCGCTGGAAACTTGTAAATGTAGTGGTAAGGAAGAGCAACTTTCTGGCATCTGAAGAAAGACATCAACGTTACCTACTGCGGTCTGGAGGCATGCTTCAGGAATGTTGAAATACAGGCATGCCATTTTCTTGCATCAATCAATGTTTCCGGATTTCATTAAATGTAGGCATAGTGACATGTGATTTCCTGATGCCTGCAAAAATAATGTGCCATATTTACTTTGAAATCTAGTCAAATAATTGTATTATTTTCCAATGTCTATGATTGGGGTCTGGAGCATTCACACTGGAAATGTCATCTGTACAGAAGAGATAGAGCGTCATTTTTGAGCTGATTAGAGGTACTAAATTATTTACTTCTAAATACATATATCTAATTAATACTTACAAACATGAACAACCAGTATCGTTAAAATACTAGAATAATAGTAGAATTGATATTAATTTAATACTGTTTATGCATTTGCGCTGTTCGTTGCGTTAAAAACATGCAGCAAACGAAACCAATTTGTTATAAGCGGGTACAACGGTTATTGGATATGAAAAGGATAGAATATTGACACGGCGTAAACATGATACACTTGAATTGAGTTTAAGACCCCTTCCAGAGCATTTGGATAGGGTTGTGGGGATGGGGTTGTGGGGTGGGGGTGGGGTGTGGTGTGTTCAAACGATATAAAGCTATACAAGTCCTTGCAAGAATCCAGGCCTCCACTCATCACATATCACACAACAGCGAAACTAATACTACTACTACTATTACTACTACTACTACTACTACTACTACTACTACTACTACTACTACTTATTACTACTACTACTACTACTACTACTACTACTACTACTACTACTACTACTACTTAGTACTACTACTACTACTACTACTACTATTACTACTACTTCTACTACTTAGTACTACTACCACCACCACCACCAACAACACCACCACCACCATCACCACTACGACATCATTCCCAGCACGTGATGTTCTAATCCCTGTTCCTCCAGGTTGCTGCGTGACGTATGTTATACATGGTTGGAGGCAACTAATTAGAGGAAATCAGACAAGAAACACCAGTGAAATTCTTCCAGGCTTATCACTGTAATAGGCTGGTATTGGTAACATGTTCAGTCAATACAAAGTGTACAAGTATATCGATTGACACCGGCACATCAGTGCATGTTATGTAATGTTGCATCCCGTGATTGCATATGTTAGAGTTCAATATCTATTTCTTCATTATTAATTCGCATTCAGTCATTGGACGCATTACATGTGGCATATTGGTAATTCAAAAATAGCATTTGCGCTCGCAGTACACCATTGTAACTTGTGCACAGTCGTTCCCAGGCGAGTCGAAGGACCACACGACGAAGGACCACACGACGAAGGCCCACACGACTAGGCATCAGAGACATGCACTGCATACAAGAACTAGACGAACACGACGAAGTCCACACAGAATTAGTCCGTCGGTGGCCATCGCAGCCATCCAGATCTCGTGATGATGACACTGAGATGGCCTAGCAAGGTGTGTTCCTGGATTGGGTAATGAGTCAGTATCTTGGAATTCCTGCAACACATGGTTACGAGAGCTTCGAGAAACGGTACGTTACCGATAGTCACTTCATTTTAAGTGTTTCGTTTTAAGATGAGCGAGTGAATATGGGCCCCTATTCTCGAAACTTCTTAATATATTCTTATCTTAAGAACGTGAATAGCTCGTGCTATAGGTATCCTTAGGCTAAGAAGATCGTAAGAACGTTTCGAGAATAGGGCCATGGAGTTTAACGTCGCTGCGGGAATCTTCCACCCATTTGTGACGATGGTTTTAAGATAAGTGATGTACTCATCGACACATCTCTGCTGGCGTGCACACGACACTGCACACAGATAGTGTTCTTCAATCAGAACCGATACTCAGAATTACACACACAGGAACATACTCATTATCATTTCCGGAAACTGTATTATTGAAGCGGGCATATATAACCTACTGCACATGTCTTCTTCGTCGTATTGCGTCACACAATACTCCCAGGATGGGTCTATATGCCTACACATTACACAATGGCCCTGACATACCATGGTCTTGGGGTGGGTCTATTACATAGTACACACTATGACCCGTGGATGAGTCTATTCATCTACTCACAGTACTTAATGTCACAAATAACAGGCCACACGCATCATAATTACGATATCCGTAATCTGTAACCTACATGTAAATGAATATTCCACTTGACAATGGGCTGTACTGCCCAGTGTAATACACCTACTCCGTGACGTCAAGTGATCACACGGTAACAACGGAGTCAACATGACATTGTTTTTATGGTCGCATCTTACGATCGTGTAGCCCCGTTCCTCAGAACACTGATAGCTATACTTTTTATACAAGATTGAAATTCAAATGGAATGGACCCACTACAAGTGTAAATTATTTGCTTGAAACACTTTTATTACGATCATACTTGATAATCAGAGCCCCGTTACTCATAACAGTTGTTGATGCAATTGATTGTAACTAAGACATACTATATGGACCCGCTATAAGTGTAAGTATACAAGCTTGTAATATAAGCATTGGCCACTTTTCTTACTACAAAACTACGGTAGGCGTTTCATGGTTCCAGTATTTGAAACTTAGATCTTGTATGCAGGCTGTAGTCCGAATTGTTGTGGGACTCACATTGGGAGCCCTGGTTCCTCGCACTCATGTCGTAGACACATGCATTATTCACGAGCACTGGGCAGATCACGCCTTATGTCAATGTTATGATATGATGACAAAAACCAGTCTTCAAGGTACAATACCCTCGTGTGTATTGAACGGCCGTATACAACTATACGGTATGCACGCGCCATTTGAGGACCGTGCATATAGATTCTATACTGTATACACGCACTTGTATATGCTTCGACAACTCGTCGATACCATTATGCGTATCAAGCATTCAATGGACATGGTGTGAATATTCACTCAGTGGGATCTTCTGCTCATGAAGAGCCTCAATATCATGTGAAAACAACGGCCTTCACCCCCGTGCACATGTACTCGGCATACATCTATATATGTGGACAACATGCATTCTTAATAATGACCCTGGCATGCTTCGACTTGAGTGGCTGATTTGAATGGTGTATGGTGCGAGACCCACTGACACCCGCTATAGTGTGACACCATCCAGTCGGACCGGGTACTGGCAAATCATTAACAACGAACCAGTCGACAGAGACGGCGTATTGTCACTATTGATCATTAACTAAGCGTTGTTTGGCCACACCTCAATTGCTGTGTCTGATCGCTGGATTAGTCGTGCCAATCTTTAAGACAAACATCGTCAGTAACGTGAGTATATGTATTATATTAATTTAGCTTTATCTCATTCCAGATCTCTCTCCCTCTCTCTCTCTCTCTCTCTCTCTCTCTCTCTCTCTCCCTCTCTCTCTCTCCCCCCTCTCTCATGATCTCACTATCTGTTCCACTCTCTCTATCCTCAAATTAATAATGATTAAAATTAATCACTGGAATACTATGTTATTATGTGTGTAATAATTTGTTTGTATGAAGGATATATCCATGCCTTAAATTAACATGCTAAATGACTAACAACGTGAGGTTAATAATACGAACCTATACCAATACGTCTATATATCTATATTGCGTTTAATATGTTCGAAAATATCATCCTTCCTTTTTTTACCGAAATGATCCACTGATATCTGTATGGGTTTATCTGGAAAATGTGTTCGGCAGGTTATATACACAGAACTCCGAAGGATCGGCCGGTGAAATGAAATGGCATATTGCTGATCAAGATTTATAATGAGATGCATGTTACACTTGTACGCACATCTATTTAAGTATATCGGCTGTATAATAGCTGTATAATAGCATGTCGGAGCACGGTGACACAGCCTCCACAGGACTATGAGTGGTAAACAGCAACCGGCAGCCATGTCACACAGCCACATGGCATGAGGAATATCAACCTATGGGAGAGCTAGGGTTTCTCTTGGCTATATAAACCACCAATGTTTTTTTTGTTTGAATAACTTGACCTCTGACACATCAGGCGATGTAGTCATGACAGGTAGAAGACGCTTTAGCACAAACAGGTCATACACAACACGTGATTTTCGAGTAAAGGCATATCGACGTAGTAAAACGCACACATTTGTAATGAATGTATAGGCCTACATGCCGTTGTCATCTATAGATATGACATGTAAGTTTAACGAATGCCATACAACAAACTGACTCATCGAATGTATGCAAATGATCATCTATACATGCCATTACGACGTGGTGCTCTAAACAAACACTGATTGTTACCAGCCAAGACCAAGCGACCGTAGCTTTAGTTAAATAGCACATTACGTATGTGAAGTATTGTCCTAGTGAGCTGTAACTCCTAGGCATGCTATACTATAGATCGCTGCCACATGTGTCGATCGTAAACTGCATTACGGTATATATTATTAACACGGAAAAGGAAACGAGATTCAACTGAATATATTTATATTGAACAGAACTGTCGGAAACGTCGCCTGGTAACTAGGTGACGTAAACTAGCTGCTAACTGACTGACTCAGAGACTGATACAAATCTGGTCAAAATGTTATAAAAACTACTAGCTACTATTGTATTATGACACACTACCTCTTCCACGGTGAGCGCTAAACAGTTGAGTAAGTGTTCAATCAATCTGTAAACATTACTTGTGTTACGTGTATATATTTAACATACTGAGAATATTGTATCATTGACTAACATGGAATACAACACCCAATATTTATGTGATATTTTAGTAAATTGTATTTCACGTGTTATTGGTCCATAGTAGTAAATACAGATGGATAACTCATCTTGCCGTCATGTGTGTATTCAATCAAAGACGGTACATTTTAATACCTGCTGTTATATTGATTGTGAGGCTACCTAACCACGATAGTATTGATGTCCAGGAAAGTACAATACTTTAGTTCCGCGTGAGTCTTCCTTGGACCCTTACTTACAGGACAGTCACAGCCATAACGCCGCTACTCAAGAGAGTATTGTGTTAAGGAATTTAGCTGTTTAAAAATGCCAAATGCCAAGGTATTTCCAAGAATTTCAAAGTACTATCAATATATCAATATCCCTCTCACAATAACTAGCACAGACATGCTCGGCTGCCTGAGAGACATCCAGTACTTCAGAAGAACGTCTTGCAGACACTGAGACATTAAATAAGTACGACTATTTTGTATGTCACGCGCAGTGAAAGGACAGGGCTGGATGGCTATTCAATGATCACTGAGATATACCGAGCTCTAGATCTGTTGTGGTGTGGATACCGGTATAGTGGAGACACTCACACAAAACCTGTTTGTTCTTTTATTAGTCCAGTCCAGGTGTATGCAGTATGGTTGTCGACACAACAGTCAAAATAACTGTAGGAGTTGTAGTCTTCACGATCGTTAGAGATCTGTTCAAGTGACCATCACGAATTCTGGTATCTCCGCAGCCATATTTCAGTATAAGTTAAAGTTCAAGTACAAGTAAGCGACGTCGTCTATTTGAAAGTAACATGTTCAGCTGTTAACTTTTACGCCATAATTCTGTGTTATTTATGTTTGTTTGTTTCTGTGATTCAGAGACATGAACCAGTCTGTCAGCTTCTGGGATGTCGCATATCAGGAACTCACGTACTTCCCTGAACCAGGTACAGCCACTAACTTATAGTACTATTAGACGTAGAACCTAATACCGGTTGTAACTTATATTACTGTTAGACGTAGAACCTAATACTAGTTGTAACATATATTACTATTAGACGTAGAACCTAATACCGGTTGTAACTTGTATTACTGTTAGACGTAGAACCTAATAGTATTTGTACACATTGCACATTACTGCACACACTACAGCCACCATCATCATCATCACCACCACCACCACCATCACTACCATTACATCATCAAGTACCATCACTCCATCATCATCATCGTCATCACAAACCACCATCACCACCACGACCATCACCACCACTACCATCATCAAGTACCATTACTCCATCATCATCATCGCCACCACCACCATCATCACCACCACCATATACCACTACCACCACCACTACCACCATATACCACTACCACCACCATACCATCAACAGCATTATCACCACGACCATCACCATATACATCACCACCACCATATACAAACCTCCGTGCCACCGTGCTATATGAATATATATACCTACCACCGTACCACCGTGCTATGTATACCTACCACCGTACCACTGTGCTATATGTATACCCACCACCGTACCACTGTGCTATAATTATACCACCACCGTACCACTGTGCTATATGTATACCCACCACCGTACCACTGTGCTATATGTATACCCACCACCGTACCACTGTGCTATGTATCCACAGACACACGCACCGCCGACTGGCTGTTGATGCAGAGCCCTGGTCCCGTGCTGGCCATCACCGCTCTGTACTACTATGTCGTCATCAAAGGCCCTCAGTGGATGGAGAACAGGAAGCCCTTCGAGTTCCCCAAGATCCTCTTCGTCTACAACATCTTCCTCGTCTTCCTGTCTATGTACATCACCTATCTGGTAGGTATATACAACTATCTGTATCTGTATACAGACTTCATAGAGGTGCGCCAAGATTATCTGTAGTATTCATACGTTTCAGTTGGATATTGTAGGTATACAATTCTGTTTCATCTATGCATTTTCCCATCCTCGAACTACAGGCTCTTATGGCTACACATAACCTGCGTTTTAGACGGAGGTTGTGTAGTCATAAAGGTATTGTTTTCGAGGATTACATTTTTCGTGTGTTTCAGATAATTGGAACTGCCATGATGTACATAAATGTATATTCTGTGTTTCAGATCATGGTAACTGCCACCATAGACAACTATTCTGTATTTCAGATCATGGTAACTGCCACCATAGACAACTATTCTGTGTTTCAGATCATGGTAACTGCCACCATAGACAACTATTCTGTGTTTCAGATCATGGTACCTGCCACCATAGACAACTATTCTGTGTTTCAGATCATGGTAACTGCCATCATAGACAACTATTCTGTGTTTGGATGTCAGCCGGTTGTGAAGGGGAACTCGCCACTGGCAGTACGGGTAGGTTTGTGCTCAGAGCTGCTAGATACCGTCTTCGCAAATAAGTGAAAGATTCCCGAAGCGATCATGACCACCAGATAAACTCCACCATCACATTACTCACGCTAGATACCGTGCCACTTATCCATTGTCTCCTATCATTAACACATCTTCCTTGGTAATAGCTGAAATATTGTGTGAAAAGTATAAACAGGTATGGTGTTAATGCGATATTTCGTCGATTACCCAATGCCATGGCAGTCAACTGTAATGTTCTATAACCATAACTATATTTCTAAGGCTTTGACAAGACATCACAGTGATCTTCAGAGAAGTTTGAAGTTGCTCAGATGTTATGTGTCGTTTATTTACAGATGGCTGTGGGTGTTTGGTGGTACTTCTTCTCTAAGATCATAGAACTCCTCGACAGTGTAAGTACGCTAGCGCCGGTTAGATTAAGCCAGAATTGATGTATAATATTATACTCATCAAACTCAATAACCCTCAGATCTGGAGATTCCGAAATATATTTTAAGTAAGATTTCATACTTCATACTTTTGTTCAGAAATTCCTATATCAGATTTGAAGTTGCGCATGGAATTGTACTAACATTCTTTCGTAACCTCGGTGCCAGATGTAACCTATACCATTTTACACGTCAAGAAATGTTCCACAAACGCATGTTTCAGGTATTCTTCATTTTGAGGAAGAAGAACAATCAGCTGAGCTTCCTGCACATCTACCACCACGGTTCTCTCCCCTTCTTCAGCTGGATCTCAGTCAGATACGTCCCAGGAGGAGACAGTAAGAACATTGCTTACCATAGCTAGTACTAGTATCTCATCATCAGTCTGTACTAGGCCTATGTGTCTTCTCATACAGAATATTGGTGGTGCATGTACTAATATAATACTATAATACAAACATTCAACGTATATTTTAAAACTTGTTGGACATAGTGTTATACATGTATATCACGAATTGGAAGAATTATTTCTAGCTTGTATTTAACATGAAACATAATAACAAATGGGGGTGGGCCACTGGGGTGCGGGGTGGAGTCATTGGGGTGAAGGTGGGCGTCGCTGGAGTGGGAGTGGGGGTGGTTGGAGGGGCGGCACAGTGGTTGGTCACATCAGACTCTGGAGGACGTGAGTTTGAACCTGTCTTAGGACACCAGCGTCAAAGAACACAGTGGTTAAGTTTCCAACACTTTGCATGAGTGATCTTCACCTTTGCTTGCAGGTTTACTGCTTATTTCAACCCCCGAGCCTTCGATAATAAAAACAACGTTGTCAATGTTCTCATAGAAAGCTTAATGTATGCTGTAGAAGCAAGTACCCACATGTTTGTAATTGATTATTTTGAAAAAAATATAAATAAACTTCTATTGAGCACTACACACACTGAGCAATGTTTCTTTCTTCCAGAGTTCATGGGCGGGGGTCTGAACGGCATGGTGCACACAGTGATGTATCTCTACTACGCCCTCTCAGCTCTGGGACCCAGGGTACAAAAATATCTGTGGTGGAAGAAATACATCACTAAGTTACAACTGGTGAGCAGCTGTGTAGTGATTATTAAACCTAGCACTATATTGTATTACTATTAAGCCTGGCACTATATTGTATTACTATTAAGCCTAGCACTATATTGTATTACTATTAAGCCTAGCACTATATATATATATTGTATTACTATTAGGTTGACAAAGCATTCAGATCTGAATTTTCTGTACTAAGCTTCATTCCATTAGCCCGTGTTAATGACTAGCAAATTACCAGTATATATATATACATACACACTGGTAATTTGCTAGTCATTAACACGGGCTAATGGAATG
>JAUTBZ010162420.1:0-10874 GCA_032361785.1 Lepetodrilus galriftensis | reverse complement strand
TATCGTACGTAACAACGTATTTTGTGATCCAGATGCCAGGAAATCGCATTTCAAGCCTCCCATGTCTAAAAAAATGCTGGGGGGGGGCATGCCCCCAAACCCCCCTAGAAAGGTCGGGCGCTTCGCGCCCTCGAACAAGGTGCCTTGTGTGCGTATATTACATTATAGGCCAGCTACGCCCCTGACATATACGTACATGCGAACCAAGTTAATACAATTTCTGAAGTTCGCTTGGCGTATTCTGTTGTTACGATTTACAAATGTATACATGTACATGATATGGTTGTTTTCTTTTCTTTCGAAAGCCTAGATGTATATTACTCTTGTAATACTGGTTTCCACAGCTAAATTATTTGCATCATGGTTTACTGAGAGAAAGAAAATACATGCAACTGTGTGTTTCAGATTATTTATCACAAAGTGAACCATTATGTCGCTCGATACTAATTTGGTAACAATTTAAGATGGTAAGAAATTAAGGATCTGTTTACATCCAGTATGCTAGCTGCGCTTCTCTGCATCTCGGTCTCCCTGTAGATTGTATATAGTAGCGCCATGCAAGCCATAATGACTGTATACATCCTTGTCAAAGAGGTTTCGATTTTTAATGATTTTTTTACATTTAAAAAAAATGTCGATAGTAACAGCGTCTTTGAATTCTTGTGGGAGAGTATTTATTATTATTATTATTATTATTATATATTATTATTATTATTAGTAGTAGTAGTAGTAGTAGTAGTAGTAGTAGTGTCCCCTGAAGGTAAATCAGCTCATCTATATGGATGACAGTAGTGATGACGTATAGAAGATGCTCACCACCTTGACAGGGAGACCAGTATTGATGCTTACGGTGGTAGGTCACAACCCGTATAGTGATGGCATTGGTGATGTTTACAATGGCAAACCGTCGCCTTAATGTCAATGATGGCGGAGCATTAAACTTATGTGACAGGACACATCAGTCACCTCAGAAATACTGGTTCCAAACTGCAAGAATGGCGTTCATGGAATTCCTTATTGGATTCGTGATGTAGGAGTGTTCAGTAGTAGATACGACATCGTTGCAACGTTAGGGTAATACATTTACCTTGCCATGGAATACACATAGCATAGGTTGAGGTGGACAGTGTGGATAGTGTGAGGTCACAGTCATATTCAGGCAGCACTAGTGTTGTCATGACGAATGTCACCAGGAATTGGGTACGATGATACGTTAACGCGTAGCATGAACAGATACAAAATAATTGACTGCCTAGGTAAGCTCGAAAGAACACCAAACATGCTCAATAAAGTTATATTTGATGTCCTGGTAGTCATGTTCAATTTAGAATACATGTTATACGTATTACCTCATACTAGCTGTACTCTGGAGTGTACGTCCATCACATTTGGAATAACATGGTTCAAACAGGCAACTATCATTTCAAGAACGCTTCCACTAACGGCGATCATACACAATACCTACTGTTATAACTAGTAATGCACCTGTACCTGTATTATGGGGTAGATGTACGATATTTACCCCCACACACCTACCCCCACCCCCCACACCCCCACCACACACACACACACACACACACACACACACACACACACACACACAATTTACAAAGCAATTACATCTGGATACAATAAACAATACATAATTATATCCAGTATAATATGCTGCTACATACCATCACTACAATGCATGTGCATGTGCTGGTAGTTTGAAGTCATGAAGCGTATCTATTGAATGTCAACAATCTATCCATTATATACTAATTATTATGGTCGCAAATGGGTGAAAGATTCCCGCAGCGACGAAATTGGTATTATAAAAGTTTCGTAATCTCTGGGCTAAATTGAATAAAATGACATGATTTTAATATACTAGTATACTTCAGGCTACCATTTCATTCATGAAGCCTCGTATTCAATACAAGACCATGACCGTAACCTCACAAGGCCAGTTACGAGAGGGTTATGGTCTTGTGGAGGACACGAGAGCGTCATTGAGAGACGGTTATGGTCTTGTGGAGGACACGAGAGCGTCATTGAGAGACGGTTATGGTCTTGAGGAGGACACGAGAGCGTCATTGAAAGCGGGTTATGGTCTTGTAGAGGACACGAGAGCGTCATTGAGACGGTTATGGTCTTGTTGAGGACACGAGAGCGTCATTGAGAGGCTTTAAGGATGATCGGGTATTGCATTCATTATTCCATGATGTCGATTCCTTTTGGATTGCGTCTTGATACGAGCATCCAGGCGGTCGGTCAGGTCTGTGTATAAGTCAATGTCTCTCCGCGGTCGCACGTCACACGGCAAACACTCCTACGTCAGTGATGATGGCTGGATACGTGACTTCCTCCGAGCAGAGGCCATCACGAACCTGTCCGACCTGTTCCTGCTTCTTGCTTCTCTTTCAGTCGTACAGAAGCAATTTGACGGATGATGGCAAGCCGTACATTACTCAAAACTACATTTCATGCAACAGTGTGCATCTGGTAACCTCCCAGAAGTTAATACGTTTTCACTATTCGCTCATGCTAATCTGTTTTCGTTTTAAGTATGTTTGTCGATGTTTCTTCTACATGTGCGTTTGCCTTATAACTATATTAGTATCTACCTTCTGAAAAAGCATTACAATTCATGTTAAGCGAGAATGCCGTCTTCATATTTGTTCACATAGGAAGACTGACTTTTTTCACCTTGCACGTATACGAGCAATACATCGACGTCCGGAATAATGGACTTCAGAGTCGTGCGTGTCTGATCTTTTCTTATGGACTTTACTTTGTGGTTGTTGCCACCATGTCGTATATCTCCGAGCCTAATGGTGCCATTGTGACGTCAGAGTGACTCAGAGCCCTGTTACTTCATTACCTGTATTGTTGAAAAAAGTAGTTCTTACTCTTTAAGAAACATAATGTAACCCCAGTAGACCTCGAGTCTAATCCCTGGCAACGTTTACTGTTAACTTCGGGTGCGGTTAAATACGACTAATGTTCTACTTTAGACACTGCGGTAGACGGCAACGGTGAAAACCGTCGTAGATTACGGACTCACAGGCATTTTGTACAGAAACTGTGTCACGGTGTAATACATGGTTAATGTAATTACCGCTTATGACGCAACCGCAAGCTTTTAATAGCTCATGGTGTCAAGCGGGCTTTGGGAACAATTCCTTATCTGATGTATGCCACTTAATGAAGTTGCTCCCAGTTCATGATCAGTTGCGTCTGGTCCAATTGCGGTCGACTTACTGACGTAATGCGACACTCTCGGGCCGGACCTTTGTAAGACGGCGGATAAAGTGGCTACAACAAAAGGGTGTCCGTCTCTGAAGTTGAATGGGCAGATATGATCATCTAATTGGGAGAGCCTCTGCTCTCATTGGGGGATCAATAGTGATCTAGGCAGAGAAGAATAATGGAACTTTGTGTGCGTTTAATCAAACTCCTCTAGATTGGAACAGAATCCTGCGTGTCCACTGGGTCGACACGGGTGTAGGGAGGACATTTGTCTATGACTGATTAAAGCTACACGCTCTGATAGCACGGCGCAGGCAGCAGTAACTTTAATTTGAAGTGGCGCATCATCGTCTTGCTGATGTTTCTGATGGCACCGGAAGTGAATGGGGCGACCCTGCCCTCCCCACCCCCACCCCCACCTCAACCCCCACCACACACAGGCGTATGCTATATATATTTACGTTATGCTATATATTAAATACAGAATTACACTACCGGTGTATCTATTCATCCTACGTTATCTATTAAATATGAACAAGTCAATGATTACTCGGTCAAAAGCCCCTAGGTCAAAAGCCCCTAGGTCAAAAACCCCTTCCGCTTAATGACAAAACAGTCACAAGCCCCTCAATTTAACAGATTACTAATATGTAACATACAAATATAATTAGTAATTATAATGTATGTTGTATAGCACTGTGGGTCGTTTAAGCTTGAAACTTGAACTTGGTCTAGGTATTATTAGGAACGAACGTAAGCCAATTAATCTGGAATGTAGAAGCCATCTGATTATATCTGATTAATGAATTAACAGAAGTCAGAGGAAATGCATACTATATATATAAAACGTTCACCATTAATCTCTCGTCTGCCATGGAAGTCATCAATAATAATAAAGGTGGCTCTAAGTAATGTCACAATGGTTATAGCTATGGACACACAAAAAAACAGCCTACCAAGACAAGGAGAAGACGATCAAGGGATTCCTCGCTGGCATCAGACATTGCATTCGATGGAATTAAGACTGTTACCTGGACTCTTGAGAGTTAAAATAGTTTTATATATTCACTGAAACTGTATCACATTTTTTTTATATATTCACTGAATCTTGTGTATAAATAGTGGCCATAAATAGTGTAACTGTAAAAATGTTTTTGGTTAATCTTTCACAATGTGGGGGCTTTTGACCTAAGGGGCTTTTGACTTAAGGGGCTTTTGACCTAAGGGGCTTTTGACCTGAGGGGCTTTTGTCCTAGGGGATTTTGACCGAGGGGCTTTTGACCTAAGGGGCTTTTGACCTGGACCCATAATTGACAAAGGTACCGGTATATACACTGAATCCCTGGCTTCAAATCATATGTATTACTTGGCCCAACTGATCTACTACTGAGCCATTGATCACCTTACAGCGGACTAGATCTGAGATCATGTGCTTTACTGTCAGAATTCCTTACATTGCAGACAGGGTCTGAACATCAGACAGATCAGAACTGCTGCCCTAATTGTATATCTTTCGATTCAAATAGGAACGTTAGAAATCCCTTGTAATAAAGTGTATTCTTATCAAAGAAATCACTTAGCCCGTGTAAGATCTACTCATACTTCAAAGACTTATGACACATTACTTATATCACTAACGGTAATCACTGCCAGAATAGACATATACATCGTCATATCTCAATTAAGGTTGTTTCATCGTATCCAGAAGTGATCCGTACATGTCAGCCAGATCATACATCTGCTTGTGGTATGCACACTAGTATATTAATAATAATAATAGCCGGTCTAGATATGCCGTGTTTACCATTGTCTTAGTCTCCAGACACGGTCCTTCTTTCAGTACCGGCATGTATGCTGACGTAGCGATGTGCCCGCGTTGGACATTCTAGATAGACTTGGCTAACCTACCCTGGACTAATGGCCATTTTCTCTACAACATTTTTCTAAAATCTTTCTCTAAAACCTAACATCCTCTTGGTATGTATAAGACGAAGAGCATGCACAATGCAATATTCACTTTGAGTACCAGCGTTACCCACCTAAATACGTTGCAATATATCAAACATATCTACAAGTCATTTACCTAATGTCCACATTTCCATGTATTTCTATTTGAGATTCTACGGAAATTATTATCAGCGGTTATTATGATCACAAAACAAACAAATTAAACTGCCCACTTTATTCACCATCGTTATACTGTCCTGTCATTGATCAGCGAGTATGTATTATAGTGTATACGCTAATTACGTGATTATAATGGAGTCATAGCAAATTATTTTGACGGCTTTCAATGGAGCTAAGTTTGAACCATGCGTGCCATAAGTGTAGGGTCCAAGTAGCCATAGTGACGCCGCTGATCACGCCGGATCTCACGACGTTAACAATTCCACGGTATACACCTCCCATCATCCACTGCCAGCCGTTCAAGGACCAAATCAATTCGACAGCCAGGCAGACATTGCCTATCACGAAATTCCATCACCTTTTTCGGAAAACCATCAGACAAAACAAGTCTTGAAGAAATACGTCACGTCTTAACTCATTTTAAATGAGTGCTCAAGGATTTGAAATCTAATGAATTAGTTGGTTGGAAGCGGTGACGCAATGTGAAGGACATAGTATTGGGAAGAAGTAGGTTTGGAAGTGCTCTGGTCGGCCTCTAGACTGGTCCTGTCAGACCACTGTGTAATCAATGCTGGGTTGATATAAGCCGCGGATTGAATCATCCATTCTAGACGGACTGCGAGGAGATCAGATCTTACTTAACTTTAGACATGGGTTGTATGGAATGTGACGGGGTGAAAACCTGCAGCAGACCGCTAGGCCATGTAGATGCCATTGTGGATTGAAGAGGTGTGTGTGTGTGTGTGTGTGTGTGTGTGTGTGTGTGTGTGTGTGCGTGTGTGTGTGTGTGTGTGTATGCGTGCGCGAGTGTGCATTGTCTTTTTATCTGTATGTCTGTGTATGTGTGTATGCTTTTGGTGCTTCTCTCTCTCTAGCTCTCCCCCCCCCTCTCTCTCCACTCTATATCTATATATTTGTCTATATTCCCCTGTGTCTCACTTTCTATATATATATTTCTCTCCGTTTGAGTTTTTTCTCCCTTTCTCTCTCTATGTATATTTTTCTCTCGCTCTATCTCTATCTCTGTCACGATCCCTGTAATGTTGATGCTATAATTCAGTTATTAATCATCTTTCGAAATTGTCCACATAGAGATAGACACAGATATAGATCTTGCATTTAAATACAAGAAGGAATGAAGTCTTAATAGGTTAACCCGTAGTTATTTCAGAGCAATCTGATCTGTATATATAAACAGGGTCTGTTGACACCATCCTCTCTCCAAGTGAACCGGCTCAATGCATTGCTTTGAAGTCTGCCTCTGATGTTTGTTTCTGCATATTACTAGAGTTGATCTTACTGACGTCAGTACTGTATCGTTTTGCCATAATAACCACCTAAGTACGACCACGTTCAAGCGTGCGCATTCCTGCTGCATGCTCTGGATTCGTGTTGCCATCTGTTCATCATGTTGAACACTTTTGTAACTATTTGTGCCACACATCTAGCATGTTATATACCCCGACAGATCTCACCGTCATCCCACCGTCATCCCAACGTCATCCCACCGTCATCCCAACGTCATCCAACGTCATCATTCGGGCACCCGACCAGCAGTGGATTCCTCTGTCGGGGTCGTGGAGTTGGGACCAACCAGACACTTCTGGATAGACTAATTAGTTTTATAGTGTGTTTTATATACACTCGTCTATTGCTGGCGAGTGCTGTATACATACACAAGTACAGTGCAACGTATGGCGGAGGCGGATCTCAGTTAGACTAGTAATGCGCTGATCTCTTGGTCTGGCTCGTTAACAGGCTTGTGTGAGGAATACTATACGCTTGCACAAGACCACCTCATCCATAGTAATTTAGTCCTTGAAATGTCAAATCAGTCTACAATTGTCAGCAATTATGCGTGGTGTCAGTGAGACCACTTGGAATGTCTTGGGCGAATATAACCAGATCACTGGAGCAATGTCAACATGACTGATGTAGCTATTGAAACAGTTTTCACGAACATCTTTCATCAACATTAATCTGTTGTCATATTTGAATGTGTAAGCTATTGCAGTACAATGCTATTAGTGTGTCATGGAGAGTGCTCTTAATCTACACGCTATTCTGTAATGAGCACGCATTTGCACAATTGAAACACCAAGCTTTCCGTGTCAGAAGATGATAATTGTAACCTTGCCTTGTCTCTTGATGGGTCCAGATATATTCTCTTAGCGCGAGCCAATGGGTCCAGATATATTCTCTTAGCCCGAGCCAATGGGTCCAGATATGTTCTCAGCCGAAGCCGAGGTCCAGATATCGTGTAGTGATAGCTATAGCCTGACTCCTGTTGCTGTACATCACTACTATCGTCCATCATTGTCTACATGTGCTGGAATCACGTGTCGGGCGATTTGTTTCTTGTATCTGGCTTGTCGTAGACATGTAGTTTGGAACAAGATCAGTTTCCACCTGTCCTGTCCATACAGCCATCAGCAATGCGACGTACTGTACTGTATATCACTAATGATGGTATGCCCTACAATGTAGACCATCTAGTACGGGATTCCTTCCTAAAAGATGACCACGAGAACAGTTGTATTCCGTTAACATCCGGCATTCTCCTACGTGAATGAATGTCCTAAGTGAACGTTGATGTATATTTCATTTAACGTATATCTCTCGTACACTACACTCAATATATTGCATATGTCGATGAAAAACAAAATCGATATTGATGACCTTAATTTCATATTTGGATTAACACAGTAAGATAATAACATCAAGTTGTTACGTATAGTACCTGACATATAGTTTGGACTACCTATAACTACAAAATAAGGCCTTGAGTGTTCTTTCGCCAATAGATCCTCTCATTAGGAGAACTACTGCACATGCAGCAACACCGCCATGTAGCGCCAACATATTTGAGTATATCCCTAGATACATGCGCTTATTGCTTAAGTGAGCGTAAGCAGTGGAATGTTAATTAAACCACGTGTGTTCATGAACAGCACTACTCCAGAGCAGGAACAACAGAGGGTTTAGCTGTTCTGGTAGAATTCCCAGGTTACCTCTAGTGGCGTCTATTGAAACACATTTATTTTAAACGTAACAGTTCTTAATCATGTATACAATATACCACTCGTTGGCCATACTACTAAACTCTGGCATTGCTGTTCCATGACCGTCCCATGTACTTTTATCCGAAGCTAAAATTGACCAGACAAATGGTGTTTCCTAACAACATACATATTGAGCTTACCCACCTGACACTCTGTGGTTTAGTGGCGTCATTATACATGTCAACTTTCCTTTTACGTCTAGCAGACTGGTGTATTCGTTAGGCAATCCTGATTGAAATGTATTGATTATTTGTTTCATTCCGACCTAGTTTGAAGGGTTGTAGTAATTCTACGAAGCTGAGCAAATACAAGAGCATCCAAAATAACGGTACGTCAATATAACTTGGCTCGATATATTTCCTAAGATTTTATCTTTAAATAACTGATCTCAAGTGCCGCCTCGGTCAACGTCTAAACTTTCCAGGACGGTTTCGACTGGTCAGATGCTGGCTTTCCCACGGAGTGGGCACATCAGAGACTGACCAGACACATACATCTATATGCCAAATCTCAAGTGACGTAAACCCACGGCCTTCCTTGTGCAATACCGGTAAATCAAAATACCGAGTGTACATGTGATGTGAAACAAAGGAAGTATATTGACGTATGTATTCGCGCGGGCTGTCTGTCCACGTTACGCAAACTAAAAGTAGCTTGCATCTAGCTAGACCCATGACATCACGCATTCTGTAAACTGTGTTAATATGTTTACCATCGATACTTTGAAGAAAACATCACAAACTTTACTATCCTCGAATGAGGCAACTGTTCTGAATGCACAGCAGTGCTGTAACTGTGGCTGTAACTGTGGCGTATATGCTAGACAGCGATGTATACTATAGAGGGTGATGGAACGATGTAATAACAATCGGAACCCCTTGGGAGAATCTCTTCTGTTCAACTGAGATTGAGCTGCAGGGTACCCGCCCATATATAGCTGGCAGTTGGCTGTGGTGATATCTGCAGGTAATCTTACAGTAATGCTATTTGTTGAGATATCCTAAATCTCAAGTACAACATGCGTATGCCGGATCTGTCCGTGAAAACACCTTCAATGTTGATGGTGTTCTGTTCCTGTATTCCGTGGGCTCTTGTCAATGACGCATCTACCACTAGTTGTCTGTTATATGTTTATTTGCTTTCTACCAATCGGATAGAACAGCAACAACTGATACATACTATCTTACATACTATCTTATTCACATTCACCGTTTGTCATATGTGTATTTATTCTATTAGCATCGCATATACGATAACACGATCGTGATGTAACCTATGAGACAGTACTCTTCCGATATCACTCTCCTCTCATTAACTTTTACAACACACACACACACACACACGGATAGACACACATACCCACATACACACATACACACACACAGACACACACATAGACACACACACACGCACGCACGCACATAGAGAGATGTATGGATAGAGATAGCGAGAGAGAGAGAGCGAGAGAGAGAGAGAGAGAGAGAGAGAGAGAGAGAGAGAGAGAGAAAGTGAGAGACTACTAGTATAACTCGGTATGACTAAATACCGTGTCTGATTATTCTATTTTAATATGGCTATCCAATCAGTTATTTGATACACGGCTCAATTCCTCTACCTTCATTAATTTTTTTCTTCCGGTACCAATAGAGAAACGCCACCGCAATCCTTTCCACACTTGTGCTCTGGCAATACCATGCACCGTGACTTATAGACTCTGGAGGTCGACACTCCATCAGGACGCCCAGCAGAATGCACCTCACTGGAACGTATGGAGCAGGAGAACGTGCATCTCACTGTTTAATTGCTTGCCAAATGAATACCTGGCGAGAAAAAACAACGAGTTCAAGTTTCCGGGGCTCGGGTTGGCGCAAGGTGATTCACATGGAGGACGTTTTTCTTCCAAGGCGGTGGAAACAACTTGGCCATGTTCGATTCAGTACCGTGTCGTGAAGATCGTTTTGTGAGATCTGTATTACTATAGTCAGCCACACACCCTAGCAAACTCTTCTGAAAGCACACACACTGCTGCGTTACATTGTTGGAGTGTGAAATGAAGATTTAGTCACTGCAGAGAAAATACGGACAGTTTACTGTTACATGTACGTCAGAACAACTCCGTACGATATATTATAATATCATTCAGCAAATCATACAGGGGTGCTACACAGTTAGAAACTCGAGACCATAGCCTAAGCACTATTTTATGCTTTATTGTTATCATACCTCTAGCCTATGCTATTGCAACTGTTCTGACCAATTGTAATTCAGTACCTGCAATAAGCCAGATTGGAGTTATCAGCCGCTGGATTTCTTCGGGATAAATAGAGCCTCACGCCGAACTCCGAACATTGCGTAACAATGATAAAAGCACAGTGGCCGAATCCTTTCGTCGTATGGCAAGACCGATTTATTCGGCATTTAGATTAATTGATTAAAAATATATAGAAAGGT
>JAUTBZ010162409.1:0-10875 GCA_032361785.1 Lepetodrilus galriftensis | reverse complement strand
CCACGTTGACATGAGTGGTGACGATGTCTACATGCGGCTGGGTAGCTGTGTAGACAGAACCACTATCAGTATTATGGCAGCCAGTATCAGGAATGGAAGCCAAGTCTTCAAGAAGCCACCAATACTGAAACATAGACCCACAGCTTAGCAAATGTTTCTGGGCAAGACATGACCAATCATTTGCCATGATACACACACATTGAATTTCTTCATCTTAATGCATCTTAATTAAATGAAAATGAAAATATATGAATTAAATTTTATGGAAATTAATGACTTCTCCTTAGTGTAATGCATCTTTAAAGAACAAAACTCAACGAGTGACTGGAACAGACATACCGTACATACATACCTGACATACTTGCCGTGACATAGCATTAGGAAACACAGCTTTATCATGTTCCAGGAGTGACTGTTCCCGTAGTTCATCAGATTAAGCGCCATGGCGACATGAGAGTGGCAATTGTCGCAACAAAGATTATGCTGAAAAAAATATAAATCTACATCATCATGGGATTGAGTAGGAGTGTGTTTGGGATGAATAGTGCAATGGTAGAACGCTGGACTTCAGAGCCTGAGGTCCTAGGTTCGAATCCTGTCCCAGGAGCCTGGCATCAATGTTCGTGAAGGTTACATAGACTATCTGACACAATATTGAATGGTTGCGCTGTCTGTAGTTATCATCCTTGGTCTGTCAGTACCAGCTACAGATGTTGCAGCTTTCTGCCTGCCCTAAACTGATAAGTCATGATATGTGAAGGAATCTTGAAAGCAACTGTAAACCCCAATTCCAGACAAGAGCTATTCACATGAAAGATACTAGTATACAATCACATACCCGGGGTAGTCCTTGTCAAAATCTTCAGAGCAATCACATTTTTTTAAATGTTTCTTTTTTAAATTGTATTAAAATAAATTGCTTAGAAATGTATTTTAAAATCGCTAAAAAGAATTCTGAATACAAAATAGCTTCCAATATGGACCAGCAATTCCCAGTGTAGTAGTGCCATTGGTACTGACCATCCTGTGTTTGTATTCATCTGATGCCTCTGACACGGCCTTGTCCCAGGCATCCTTCCCTCCAGCCACCTTCTCGGGGTCCAGCTGCCAGTATCTGCAGGGGACACACCCACAACTTGTGTATCATGTATCAGCCATAGAAACTAACTTTAAAGGCATAATATCACAGCTGATAGACCTGCATAGTGGACGAATTTCGATCTGAGACTAATTACACTTGATTTATCAACCCAAAAGTTATTATTTACTGATGTAGTTAAGTCCCCAGTACTTGTAGTTATTAAAATATTCATTATTTTATATGAATATAGGGAACGTTCTGCTATTTATCTTGTCTTTGATGCATCAACTGTTCTATAAAGGAATTTGAAAGAAAATGTTGCTGTTATGCACCATATTTTAGTAAACTACTAGATTACAAAATTCCAAAAATGGCAAAACTAAACATTTGTTTTAAACATAGATTTAAAAACAAACTAGCCAATAGGAATAAAAAAAAATGTGAGCACAGAAAATATTGATGTATCATATAACATGTATTGTATTGGGTGTATAATACTGTATATCATATCACAACACATAGTGTATCATTGCAGGTTGAGTGGGTAACTTGGTGAATGTTGACAACATATGGTATCACAAAACTGAGTTGATTTATATTAGTGACAATCAGTGTTCGAAATTACTGCTGGCCCGGACATTTCTCCCAATGCTAATATAAAGGTATCCTAATATATAAGGGCCAGTAGAAATTCATGATTTTTGTAAACATTTGGTATTTGTATCACTATTCGGGCCAGTAAGTTTCCAGAGGTGACAATTGGGATTATAATCACTACTTAGTCCAAATAGTACTAAACAATCCAATAAAATGACATTCATCCAAGAAGACCTAATGCAATATTGAGAAATTTGAGTATTGTATATTAACCCTCTCCATGCTGAATGCAACCGGAGATGCCATCAAGAGCTCTACCTGAATCTAATAGGCTAATTTAGCAGGGAGTTGGTTAACATTATTAACCATTGGTTGAGTTTTCTCTACTACAGTGGACACTTTTCTTAGTCTACGAGTCTGAGTCTGAGTACAAGGTATACCTGGGGCCGAGATTACCAAACTTTCTGAGTACGATTTCATACTCAACTCATATGTTGTTCATAAAACGTCATGTGACGTCATAATCTGAGCACAAAAACGTACTCCTGTGAGTAGGGCTATGACGTCACATGACGTTTTATGAACAGGGCCTTGAGTAGAGTACTGAGTAGAGTACTGAGTAGAGTATGGACAAAGTTTGGTAATCTCGGGGCCTGTACTAGTCAGAATAGCTAATAACTACACGCAACTAATGGTCACTTACTTTGTTGGATTACCAAATCCCATTTCATCTTCCTGTTAATGAAAAGGTATCATTAATAAACATATATAACAGCTATTAAACAATATACAATAGACATTGCATATATAACGTACTCATTGGGACTGGCTATTCTTGTCTGTTATATGCGGTCCATATTCTGTAATTAGCGTTAGGGACTGAGATCTCAGATTCAGAACGTTATAGGCAAGTGTCGGGTTTATGCGAGGCTGTTATGTTTTCTATTCCTATTTTAAAGCCATTTTGTATTCTTTTGGTCGCCATCTTGAATTCTTATATATGTGATCAATTAATAGACCGTAACTGTTTGACCCAGAAAAATAAATCTACAATAAAATAGACCTTCTAATATGACTAGGAAGTCAAGATACAAATTATAAACAGTGGTGGCCATTTTGGAAATCAAAATGGCGGCAATAATAGGAATTTTTCAGCTTGGCTCCCACGCTAAATATTCTTAGAATATGTTTTTCTATCATTGTACCAAATTTCATGCTTTTATCACAAAATGCACAATTCATGTTTTTTTGTTACATATCTGCCCCACTACCGGTATAAGTTTCTACCTAATAATATTTAAAGTTACTTCCGTAAACAGAATACTCACAGAGACAAAATAGGGTCCAGCAAAATCCCTGATCACCCCTGATGTTGTGGCAATGCCCATATGGCCAATGAAAGGGATCAACCACCTGTACACACAAAATCATCAGAATCAAAGAAAAGGTGTCCTGTTTTGAAAATACTATCACTCTGCCAAGCTAGTTATACAATCCTTTCGTTTTTGTGCTTAGCGCCTATTCCAAAAATACTTCACCATTATGATGTTCATGAAACAGAGGATCATGCCGATCACCCTGGGATTCGAACCCAAGTTGCTGGATTGTGAGTCCGCTCTACCGAATGAGCCAAAGGGGTAACCCTGCTGGCCAAGACCAGTAGGAGCATCTTATATCACACCCGGCTACATACTCCCCCTCCACATGGCGACTCGTCCTCGAGTTACTAATCCAGTTACTTCGTTCTGGGACACACCCGGCTACACTAACATTGGCATATACACTGTATATCACATTGTAACATTGCCTACACCAGATAGTGTATGGTAACATTGGTATATTATTACTAGTAGTTACCAGCGTGATTTCTGGGTTGTATGGGCTTATATACAAGCAAAAACGTGAGTGTAACTTTCAGATGGACAGACATATTTTTCGAACACTGCTGACAATGTCAGCTTAATTTAACCCCTCTCCCTGGTGAATTATGCATTGGGCATCTCTGGTTGCCTCCAACATGGAGAGGGTTAATGGCGTGAGGAGACTTGCGTCACTGTCAGTTGAAGACACTCACCCACGCATGTCCGTTGGTCGTTCTCCATCCTCTGACCGGCAGGGCAGCTGCATGTGAAGGAGCCGGGAGTGTTTTTGCACGTGTCTTTCTGCGAGCACAGATTCAGTGCGGTGTCGCCACATTCGTTGACGTCTGAAATTAAAGGGACATTGAAAAATGTATAAAGTAACAATCTATTTGCTGATGGGGTGGTGTGATGTGGAGGGAAGATAGAATCATTGGGTGTGGGTAACAATAAAAATAAAATTGTCTGTTTATAAAATAATAACTGGGTATTATTCAAAAAAAATTTTTTAATTTCTTTTCAGGTTAGATTTAAATATTTGAATGTCAAATTGTTTGACGCGCTTAATTAACCCTCATAGAACAGACACAGCTCTTTAGGGCATCTCTGGTTGCCTCCAGCATGGAAAGGGTTAAAGCATGATAGTTTGCAATTAACCCGACATGAGGCGTCAACCTCCCAGGAACCCAGCAGCCAATCAGAATACAGCAACTCTTAAAGTTGATTAGCCGTGTGGAAAATGTCCTCCAAACAACAGCTAGCAGGTACAGCTCTGATTCTCATATAAATACCATCAACTGAATACAAGAAAGCCTCAAAATATCACCTACCTAGACAAGTGACGAAATCTGTGCCGAGATAGTACCCGCTGTTGCACTGACACTTAGGCAGGGTGTTTACGATGTCACAGTAGTGGTCGCAGTTCAGACTTGTCAACCCGTCACAAGAATCGGGTATGGTCGGAACTGGTAATTAAAACACAAATCCAATGTTATTGATATAAAATATGATTTAAAGCATTTTAAGCGCAACTTCCTTAAGTCTATAACAGAGGATCATGTGATGATCCTGGGATTCGAACCCGAGTTGCTGGATTGTGAATCCAACGCTCTACCGAATGAGCAAAAGGGGTAACCCCGCTGGCCCAGACCAGTAGGAGCATCTTATATCACACCCAGGTACAATTCCTTCAAATATATTTTTTCATATTTGAATTGTGGTTTAGAGATTCTTTCACTTACATCACAGCTTGTTTGATAGTGTTCAATAAAGAACATAAATACAAGGAAATATTTGTTAAGCTACAAAGACAACAGTCCTTCATTGCAGAGAGATGTAGATGATATATCGAGAACACAACTTACTATTGGTGCAGGTTTTCCGGTCGTCTGCGAGTTTGAACCCCATTTTGCAGTAGCAGTTGAATCCACCATCTTTGTTGACGCACGTGTGCTCGCAGCCAGATTGTTCCGTCTGACACTCATCCACGTCTACGACCAGACGAAAACAACATCAATACGTGCAGCCGTAATTGTGTGTATGTACACTGTTAGAGTTTTGCAAAAATATTGGACTTTACAATGTCTCATTGTTTAATAGCATTCGGAATACTTTTGCAATTACCTACTTATAAATGCGCTTTTAGTATGCGCATACTAATGCGTCTTCCGTCTGACCATTGCAATTAGTGAAAGCATAGTCTATATGTCTGTCTGTGGATTGTACGTACCTTCACAAGCGGCGCCAACTTTCTTATAACCTTGTTTACAATTGCAGCGGAACGACCTGTCCAGATTTTGGCACACCGAGTTTGCTGGACAAACCTTGGATGGTAGTTCGCATTCGTTTATGTCTAGAAAAAGTACATTTGTTCAATTAACCACTTTGTTATCTCCTCAGTCTAGCAAAGTAGTAACACTACTGGGGGTCTATTCTCGAAACGTTCTTATGAACTTCTTAGCCTAAGAACAGTTCGTAGCCATACTATAAGTATCGCTAAGATTATTTTGAGATCGTAAGAACATTTCGAGAATAGGCCCCTGGTCCGCGGTCCACAGAACGATAGTAGCGCTTTAAGAGTCAACTTAAGACTATTAGAGACTAGTTGTAACTCGATATTAACGCATATGAGCTACGACTATCGCATCTCTCTGATCGTTCTGTGGAATTGGATCCAAGTCATAAATACCCTGAAAGGTTTCCGGTAAAAGGAATAAAAATTAACACTATAGCCAGCTATAGCCCGGGCCATTTCTCCCAATGCTCTATAAAGGCATCCTAAAGACTAGTAGAAATTCATAACATTTGTTATTTGTATCACTATTCGGGCTAGGAAGTGTTAAAGTTAGTTTCCATCGCTGACTGAACATCTTCTTCGGCGTCTCCTACTACAGGAAAAACATGGAGTACGCTCAGACCTGTGTCGTGTTTCATAGAACTCCCTATTCCCAAGAATATAATATGGAGTTTTGACTTGTCGCACTAAGAGTCGTACCAGTACTATTACTATTATTATTATTATATTATGTCCCTATGCACATGTGTATGCTATATAATAATGGCGTTTTGACTCTCATAGCCCTACAATTGTTCGTTCCACGAAATTGGACCACGATTGTCGCGCGGACTAGCTGCGTGTGGTACGATCGTGCCGCAAGATATAGACACACGATCACATGACCTTCCACTCACCGATGCAGTCCGTTCCGTTCTTAGTAGATCCGCTGGGACACGAACACGTGTACGATCCCTCTGTGTCCTGACATGTCTGCTGTGTCCCACAGATCCCGGGGGTCACCACGCACTCGTTGACGTTTATCTCGCATCCGACGCCCGTCCAACCAGACTTGCACATGCATCCCTGCACAGGGTCACATGACGTGGCGCGACCTTGACAGTCGCACGTGGATCCGCAGTTGATGCCGTAGTTTGGGAAGCTGCACTCTGTAATATTAAGGGTTAAACCAATTCATTTAAAGATTTAAGAAAACAATTGAGGCCTTGCACGGAACAATCGTCTGGTTGCGGAAAACGGTTTGGGTGGCAGAAAACAATGTGATGACGTGAGTAACGGCGGAAAATCCCATTGTCTTGCCACCCACAATGCTGTGTGACATATTGATTGACGTCACATACAAGGTCTCAATATATACCTTATAAATATTATTCTACGCCATCATATACCAATTTTGTTAATCTAATGAATTCTACATTACCAGATACTATATTAAATCTGTCAAAATACCTATTTTATACACGTCATTACATATTACTGCATGTTCTATGGGCCTGTCGGCCTTTAAAATAAAACATTATCTGGCAAAAATTATATTTTAAAAATAATTTAGAACTGGCCCCGAGGTTACGAAACATTGCTGAGTACGATTTCATGCTCATTAATAGAAAATCTGTTAATATAGCAATCACTAAATATTTTGAGTAAGGTGTATTGATCATTTGATGCATTTCTCGGCAAATGATAAGAAGGTAATAAACGTGTACTGACGGGTGCATGCTAGTTTGTCTGGTCCAAGTATATACCCAGCGTAGCAGGAACATGTGTAACTCCCGGCCGGGGAGTCTATACACTTCTGTGAACACAACTTCCTGTTGCATTCATTGATTTCTGAAAACAGAAAAGTATAGTTTATTGCCCCAGTGTGTTTATTCAAACCAGAAACATTTATTTTAAAGGAATGGTGATGAAGAAGTGGAGGATGAGGAGGAGGAGAAGATGAAAAAGAAGGAAGAGGAGGAGGAGGAGGAGAAGAAGAGGAGGAGGAGGAGAAGGAAAAGAAGAGGAAGAAGAGAAAGAGAAGAATGAGAAGAGGAAGAAGAGAATGAGAAGAAGAAAAGGAAGAAGATGAGGATTAAGAAGAGGAAGAAGATGAGAAGAAGAAGAGTAGGAGAAGAAGAAGAAGGAAGAGGAAAAGGAGGATAAGAAGAAGGAAGAGGAAAAGGAAGATAAGAGGAAGAGGAGGAGGAAAAGAAAAGGAAGAAGAGAAAGAGGAGAAGGAGAAGAGGAAGAAGAAGGAAGAGGAAAATGAGAAGGAGAAGAAGAAAGAAAGAAAGAAAAAACATTGTAAAAAGAGCTCATTAATCTCATTAAATTATCAATTATAATGTTGAGGTCATTAACATTTCATGTCACTAATACGGTAATAGTAAAATAATGAAAATCCACCGATTTCAACAGCTATATATGAGATTTCTTTGACAATTATTCAACAGTAACATAAAGTGGCTTAAGAAAATGATCTCACAAATCTTCATGACCGATTTGACAGTACATGTTTACTCCTGAGCTGCGTTCAGGACACAATACATTTAGCTACTTTTTGCTATATAGTGCTTTTCTTGGCGACACTTACCTTTACAACTAACACCATCTCCTTGAAGTTCGAAACCAACTCTACACTTGCATTTCGCTGTCCCAGTCACTTTGATACAGAAGTGAGCACAATTTTTAGCATCACAAACACTTGGCAGAACTGCAACAAAGAAATAAAGGTTACCGGAATATATAGAGAATACTCCTAATAATTCGAACCCTCTAATTAATGGCCCCCCAAAATATTCCGAACCTAAAATTACAAACAGGACTAAACGAGCTTCCGTGAGATACCATTTTTAATAAACAAGTGGATACTTGTCAGATACCAAAACTCTTCACTCCTTTCATAAAAATGGTACCATACGTGAGCGAGTTATTAGTTTGTTTGCCATCCGTTAAAATTACATATAGGACATGCCCATGAATACATTATATAATAATATGAGTACAAATGATCGACTGCTTGACGCACTTTTCATGCGTATTCACAAAGACTTTTGGGATCTGTGGTAAGAACAACACAACACGGATATTGTCAAACACTCTGAGTGGCGGGTATTATTCCACAGAACGATTGTAACCAGGGTGTTGCCGTGTATTGCGACTGGCCCCGGTCACATAACGCTACGAGAGTCATAACTCCTATACATGTATGGCCGGGTGTGACCTAAGATGCTCCTACTGGTCTCGGCCAGGGGGTTTACCCCTTTGGCTCATTCGGTAGAGCATTGCACTCACAATCCAGCAACTCGGGTTCGAATCCCAGGATCGGCAGGATCCTCCGTTACACATGCGTGTGGAGCTACGACTCTCGTAGCGCTATAATTGTTCTGTAGGAATGGGACCCAGGTCTATATAATGTACTTACTAGCAGCTGTACATGTGATTCCATTATCAGTGGTTGTGTAGCCGGTGAGGCAAGAACACGTGAAACTCCCTTCTGTGTTGTCACACTTCTGCACACAGCTACTCGTCATCTCGAAACATTCGTCAATATCTGGAAATAAGGCACAATGAAGTCTTGGTTTCGTTGAAATATTGAAATATAAAGTAATGATAGTTGTCATGATTAAGTTTATAAATTTGTTGATTTTTACAAAATAAATCCTTAAAAAATGGTAGCAAAATGTTATTGGTTCAATAATGCAATAAAATACTAGTACCATTGCTACTGCCGAATTATGTGATTATTTACACACACACACAGAAACACAGAAACACACACACACACACAGAGACACACACACACACACACACACACACACACAAAAAAAACCACACACACACACACAAACAACACAAACACACCACGCAAACGCACACACTTGCATTCACACAGGCTCACACACACTTACCCACACACTTGCTAGCAGCATCCTGCCGGAAGCCAACATTACACGTGCAAGTGTACGACCCGATCGTATCCGTACAAGTAGAATTATCGGGGCATGGCCCCAGACCGCCATTTGATGTACACTCGTCGTCATCTGAAAATTCCAGTGGAAAGATGCTTATGGAATGAATGCTGTCTTGGTGTCAGCAATTTTGATATTACCAGCAACATAAATACATTTCCTTTGTCTGATGTCCCAGGAGCCTGGCATCAATGTCCACGAAAGTTACCTTTCCTATGTGATCACGATAAAATTCACTGTCTGTTACTGTCTTTGGTTCGTCAGTACCAGCCAGTGCTCGCATGTTTACTGCAACATTCAGTGCTATATGGATGTTGCAGGTTTACTTCTACGATAAACTGACAAATCATGATGTAAGTGAAAGAATCTTGAAAGTGACTCTAACCCACATCTTAATTTTAAAATAAATATATATAAAAAAAAATTGAAACGTACTCTCGCATTTTTGAGTGTTTGCGTCCAGAAGGTAGCCGGGCAGACACGCGGAGCAGGTGAAGGCCTTGGACTGAGTGACTTCCTCTGCCGGTGTCAAGTCTGTGCAGGTTCTGCCCGTACCACAGGGATTGTTCATACAACCATTCTTGTCCACTGTGCAGTCCACTCCTGTAAACATAATGAGGAATCCGTTAATTTAACAAATTGAGAAGAAGTAAAAGTAATAAATTTGTAAATCAGTAAATTATTGTTCAAAATATATTTTTTAAATAAAATGATTGTTTTACGTCACAATAGGAATCTTTCACCCATACGTGTGAGTTTATCAAATCCATGTACGATGTAACAAGATATTTTGTTAACAAATTGCACCAGAAACTGGTAACAACATGGACTCTTATTTAAACAATGCCAATTCTGTAAACATGCCTCGGTGTAAAGGAAGGAGGACAGAGGACTGCCGATCCTGGGGTTTGAACCCGAGTTACAGATGGTGTGTCTGGTGATACCTGTGTAACCTGAGTTACTGGATTGTGCGTCCAATGCTCTACCCATTGAGCTAAAGGGGAAACCCCGCTGGCCGAGCCTAGTAGCATCTTACATCACACCTGGCTACATTTGCGTGTTATCATACGACTGTCGGCACAGGTGACAAGTCTGGTGGTACCTGTGTAGCCGGTGTTGCATTTGCAGGAAGCAATCTGGAAGAAGGCGTCTGCGGAATTGGCTGGAGGTGTCTGTGCGTTCTGGTAGTCGCATTGGCCGTTGGCGCCGCAGCCAGGGCACAGTCGGATCTGCACGTCCACAGTCGGAGACTCGGCGTTCTTACTGTCTTTGGCTGCGACTCTGTAATGTTAGGAGATTGTGAATTGGCTGCGACTCTGTAATGTTAGGAGATTGTGAATTGGCTGCAACTCTGTAATGTTAGGAGATTGTGAATTGGCTGCAACTCTGTAATGTTAGGAGATTGTGTATTGGCTGCGACTCTGTAATGTTAGGAGATTGTGAATTGGCTGCAACTCTGTAATGTTAGGAGATTGTGAATTGGCTGCAACTCTGTAATGTTAGGAGATTGTGTATTGGCTGCGACTCTGTAATGTTAGGAGATTGTGAATTGGCTGCAACTCTGTAATGTTAGGAGATTGTGAATTGGCT
>JAUTBZ010162398.1:0-10877 GCA_032361785.1 Lepetodrilus galriftensis | reverse complement strand
AATTATCTCAATCCACAATTTGAACGTCTAGGAATGGCTGTCAAACTAGGATATGGCGGAGCAGATAATTTTTTTGATTTGATGTTTTTTAAAGCTCAAGATGATACTTTGTCAATAAATGTAGCAGATAATATATATCAACAAATTGATGCCAATGAAAATGCAATTGTAGGAGTCAAAACTAAATATTCCATCATAGATAGTATGTTGTCAATTCATTTTGATGGAGGCTTGAGTGCTTTTACATTAAATACCAGACGTCCGTATATCGATAGCTCTGACATCAAAATTCTAAACAATATAAGCAAGATATACAAACCCAATGCTTCTTCACAATTAAACTATGCTCTGGAGACTGGATTAAATTTTCACTACAAAGGGTTCTCACTCGCAACAATATATCGTAAAGTTATGCCAGAGTACAAATCCTTAGGAGCCGATTACATCATAGATGATCTCGAAGCGATAACGATTAATCCATCATTTACCTTATTGAAACAGAAACTGATCTTTAGTGGTAGTATCGGCATCCAACGCAATAATCTCAATAATTTTAAACAAAAAAATGCAAATAAAAAAATCGGTTCCGCTAATATTGTTTATAACCCTGCCCCAAGCTTTGGACTGAGTATGTCATATGCCAACTACACATTTAATCAACAAGTTATCAAGGATGTGTTTTTCGAAGATAGCTTGCTTATCGATCAAATTAACCATAGTTTTAATTTCATACCCAGATATACTCATATCTCTTCCAATACTGTTCAAAATGTAGTACTTGTGTTGAACTATCAACTCTTGGACGATCGAAATCAAGTGACAGAATACTATGCTGACAATAAAGTATTATTGGCCAATCTTAATTATAATCTGACAAGGATAAAATCAAAATTAGGTTTCAATATTGGATTCAATTACTTTGATTTCAATTCTAACATTGCGGAGATTAAACGATATGGAATTAACGTAGGCACCTCCAAACGTTTTTTGAATAATAAAATTTATGTGAGCATCAGTACGAGTGTCAATAGCCAGTCTACAAATGATGATAAATCAATAGTATTAACAGGGTTTATCAATGGATCTTACAAAATTAGAAAAAACTTATCCCTTAAACTGAGAAGTAACATGATTAATAATCAAAACCAAAAATTAAATAGAATAGATATAAGATCACAAATAAGCATATCCCTAAATTTTTAAAAAACTAACCACACTACTTATTTAGTCGAATGCAATTTACTGATTCCTCTGCCCCAAAAGGTTTCAACATTCCTTCTTTTCGCTTAGTAGGTACCTCGAGGCCCTTTTCGTTCTTGTTTATCAGGATTTATGTTTGCATTCTATCTCATGGTTGTTTTAATGTGCTGACAAACTGCTCATTGTGGACAAAACGATTATCGTACTCAGGTTAATAGAGCAAGCTGCAATTCATACACCCCATACCCTAGCCTATACCAATCATAGGCGGAGCTATATTTACTCATCACTATTAAAAATCAGATTATGTGTCTACTTTTTAAACATTGGCAATGGATTAAGGGGGGACTTAAAGAAATATTTGACACTCTCATAAATCAAGAATCGATGAAAGCCAATAGTTGGATATTGAGTTGTAGTTTCTTTAATCTCTTTTCTACTAAGATTAAACTTCATCATCCCCAGCGTCACATCTATCCAATCTGCTTGGCGAAATGTTTCGACAGTAGTATGATATATACCCGTATATGGACTCCGTTTGTGATGATTATCTATCATCAATGAGATCTCTTCAACCCAATGTTTTTTATCGTTGACTAGCAGGTATTGTTTGACTTCCGCAATCGATGGTCCTAGATAATCAAATGTAGGGTGACTCCATATCCCTATATCATGAAATGCCGCAACTATCGCATATTTTTCCTTATTGTCGACATTCTGGTCTAGTTTTTGAGCAAGGATGAAAATTCGATATACGTGGTTACGATATTTATGAAAAGAAGTCCCTAATTGTTTTTTATAGGAATCTAAGATATAGTCTATGGTGTCATAGTTATTCATCATGCTAAGGTAATGCAATTTTTCAAAACAATTTGTCAGAAGTGGTATGAAAAGAGAAAGGGTTTTTTGTACATTTGTAAATGTTGTAATATAAATTATGAAAGATAAACTTCGTTTCCATATTGAAAAAATCACTACTCTAACAGATGAAGAATTCGAGTATGTAAGTGCTCGATTTAAATATCGGAGTTTGAAAAAACATCAGTATATCGTTCAAGAAGGAGAATTAGTCAGAAACGATTATTGGATTTTAGAGGGACTACTGAAAGCTTATTATACTGATTCATTAGGCAAACAATACATTCTACAATTTGCTATGGAAGATTGGTGGATTACGGATTACAGGGCATACTTTGACCAAGTAAATGCAACTATTAATGTTGATTGTATTGAAGATACAAAGCTATATTATATATCTCTAGACGATAGAAAAGAGATTTGTAATCAAATCCATAGTATGGCCAATTTTTTTAGAATCAAATCCAACTATGGCTATATCGCTTTGCAAGATAGAATTCTTACATTATTGAGTTCGGATAGTAAAGAACGTTATCAACAACTCATTATTAAGTACCCGCAATTGTTACAACGTGTTCCTAAAACTCTTATCGCTTCTTATCTCGGCGTATCTAGAGAGACATTAAGTAGGCTCAATTATTAATATTGATTACACCTATAATTTAATACTTCTTTTCCTGGTTCCAACAAAGAATAGTGACATATCTCACACCAGATTCGTGACAATTGTCCTTTGTTGGCACAGTTTATAAGAGGACCTTTGTAGTATTACTTAAATAAAAAATATTGAATTATGAAAAAAGGAATAGGACAAGTTGTTCGATCAAGTATGTTATTTGTCATCGGTTGCACAATGATATTTGCTTGCAGTAACAAAGCAACCTCACAAAACAATAATGACATGGGTATTAAAAAGAAAGTATTATTTGTAGTTACAAGCCATAGCGAAAAAGGAACAACAGGTGAACCAACAGGATTTTATCTCAGTGAGGTTACGCATCCATGGGAAATATTGCATAACGCTGGCTATGAAATAGATTTTGTAAGTCCCAAAGGTGGCAAAGCTCCAGTTGATGGTTTTGATCTAGATGATCCAGTCAACAGATTGTTTTGGGAAAATAAAATTTATCATAGAAAAATTGAAACCACTTACAAACCTTCACAAATTAAGCCAGCTGAATATATTGCAATCCATTTTGCAGGAGGACACGGTACTATGTGGGATTTCGCAGACAATGTTGAAATTGCTAGTATTGCCCGACAGATATATGAAGCAAATGGTTATGTAAGTGCTGTATGTCACGGACCTGCTGGGTTGATAAATATAAAATTGTCCAATGGTAAATATTTAGTAGATGGGAAGAAGGTCAATTCCTTCACCAATGAAGAAGAACAAGCTGTTGGATTAACAGATGTTGTTCCTTTTTTATTGGAGACCTCATTGATTGAGCGTGGTGCAAAATTCGAAAAATCTGGATTATGGCAAACTCATGTAGTTGTCGATCAAAGACTGATAACTGGTCAAAATCCGGCATCTGCAAAACAAGTAGGAGAACAATTGTTATACGAAATAAGTAAATAGTCCATTAAGCTTCAAAAGCTCCAAAAATGATATAACAATACTCAGAAATCGGTTGATGAGAACCAATTTCTGAGTATTGTTTTTTAATCGATGGAGTACTTGTTGATTTTATAAAAGTCAATAAATTGAAAATTATTATAAAAAAATACCTATTTTATTGCTTTTTCAAAAAACAATTCTATATTTGCAAACGAAATATAACGTATATCAAGTATGAGCTACTCATTATCCTTTACAAAGTCCATTCTAGTGGTCATTTTTATCTCTGACAAAATCAGACAGGAGCAGTATGAGTTTTTATCAACAGCTGATATTTCGAAATATTTAAGCATCCCCAAGCCTACCTTGGTCAAAATATTACAAAACCTAAATGTGGCAAATATTATAGAGACAAAAGAAGGGAAGTCGGGAGGGATTCGATTGATGAAGGATCCAAGCGATATTACGGTTTTGGAGATACTGGAAGCGATGGAGACCGGAAAACCATTGTTCCAAACGTCTTTTAATATCCTTGCAGAGGGCAAAAGGCCTAACAATGCTCAGCAGTCTATTAAAAAAATACTTGCAGCGGCAGAGCATAAATTAAAGAATGAGTTGGCCAACAAGACCATTGCTGAAATCTTAATAGAAATGAACGATTAGTTTTTTTTGACTTTAACTAGATAAACACAATATAAAGTATAGACATATGAAATTTTCGAAATTTTTTTCCAATATTCAAGAAACACCTTGGTATCGCCAATTCCTAAATACTGTCATAGATCAAGTTTCTCAGGGTGCTATAGTATTGGATATAGGGACCGGGACCGGTAAATTATTACAAATATTAGCAGATGAGAAATCTGCGGATTGCGTGGGAGTGGATACCAATGAAGATATGCTCCTTGAAGCTCGATTAAAATTGCAACATACTTCAATAGAATTATTGAAAATAGAAACTGGACAACCATTACCCTTCGAGGATCATAGTTTCGATATTGTAACCATATGTAATGTATTGTTTCATCTAGAAAAGGACGTGATTGATGATATATTGATAGATGTCCAACGATTACTAACAGAGAATGGAAAAATTATCATTTTGACACCTACTGGATCGGGTAATTATTTCTCATTGACTAGTAATTTTTTATCTTTTAGAAACAGGAGTATCTATATCTGGTATAGAGCGACAAAGAATCGAGCTAAACTATGGAATACAAAAAAATATCTACAAGACTATGCCTCTAAAAATAACATTCATTATTCCTCAACCGAGGTAATGAAGGGATTTGCACAACTTGAAATATTAAAATTCTATTCGTAATAGGTGATAAAATATCTATTTTTTTAAAACAAACTAAATATAATCAATATAAAGTATATACATAATCAATAACTAAAAAAATTTAACAATGAAGAAAGTAAACAGTATTTTGACCGCATTAGTGCTATTATTTATAATGAATATCGCAGTAAATGCACAAGAAACCGCAATTAATAAACCGAATAGAACAACGTATTCTATCGAAACAGATCCGTCCACATTTGCCTTTAATGGATATGCCATTCATCTACGAGTCAAACCCAAGAATTCGGATCATTTGGTCCTAGGACTAGGAGTTTATGCTATGGATTTCCCCAGTATTCTAGTTGATATGAATGACCAGAACGTGGACCAAGGATGGGAAGTACGATTGAATCAAGGTTTGGGACTATTTGGCGAGTACCATTTCTCTGAGGTCAATAAAAAATGGTTTGTAGGAACCCAATTAGCTATCCAAGAATATAAGATAAAGAATGAAAATATTTCAGGCTTCTCGGAGTATAATACGATGCTACTAATGGGATTGGGTGGATATACACTCCAACCATTTTCCGTTCCGTTATATTTCAAGTTTTGGGGTGGAGCAGGATATACGGGACAGATATCCGGAGAGAACACTTTGGGAGACAAGGTCTATGATATCGCTCCTTTGCTGCTGTTTGGAGCATTACATGTGGGGTATACGTTTTAATTAACTATATTTTGCAATACGAAAAGACATTCAAAGAGTACTTTGAGTGTCTTTTTTTTGTTTTGAGGCAACCTTTATTGGGATTTCAATCCATAGATAATCGTAAGCTATGGTCCCAGTGTTTTTTCTCAAATACAATGATCTAGTCTAGATATAATACAAATGACAATTATGAAAAATTTAGTAATAATAGCAATTCTGATATTGACATCCTGTTCAGGACCTTCATATATCAATGACCGTTTTTTTGACTGCCCCGATACTAATTATATCAAGGATTCAGATTTGAAAGAACTGATTTATCAATCATTGGAGAGAGCAGTTGTATTAGAAAAAGATATTCCAGACTATCATCTGATTTGGGATAAACAACGGATATATGTATCCAACGGATATCAAAAAGAGGATATCGTTTTTGAATCACAAAAGGATTGGGAGAATCATTTATCAGTTCTCGTTCCAGAAGATATTCCACCCCGTATTGGGGCAGTCAATTTTTGTCTTAAATCCATGAAATCATTGCAAAAAATATCCAATACTACTTGTGAAGATTTTTTATACCTATCATTTAGTTTGATATCAATAGATAGAGACACCGCAAAGATAAAGATAGACAATAATTGGAGTGTGGATATGCATTCAAACAAAGTATATCTAAGTGGTGGAGGCTATACGATTCGTTATATAAAACAGGATGGAACGTGGAAATTTGATAAAATAATCAGTATAAGAACCTCTTAAAAATCGTAGAATGAATACAAACTCAACTCCACTAATATTTATATTGCTATTTAGCTTTTTTGTCAACCAATCCAATGCTCAAAAAGGACTTTTTGCAAAGTTTAGTGTCGGAGTAGGATATACTCTTGAATACTCAAAAATCAATGAAGCCAACATCACATATGTAACAAAGAACCACGCAATCGGTTGGGGACTGACAGATGATTGGGCAATCTATATTGGAGAATTTGGAGGATTACACCAACAAAAGATTAGAGCGTATAATTATATCAATCTGGATGCTGTTGGTCTCGGAGTGAGTTATAATACACCCACCAATATAAAAGTGTCTATATTGGGAGCTTTTTATAGCAAGGTGTCCTTAGCCAAGAAATGGTCAGAGCCCTTGGGGTATAATGCAGGAAAAGGATATGGAGCAAATATGAGTATCGAGCGAGAATGGTTTTTTGCTAAACGATGGGGAGTACGTGTAGGTCCTCAGTTTTATTGGATGAAAACCTTGGATACAGATTATCAATTTTTTGGTGGAAGTATCAATGGGAGTATTGTGTTTTATCTAACCCCTGTGGATTGAGAAAATACAATAATAATAAATTCAAAGACTTTATTATTAATATATCATAATAATCCATACGACGTTAGGAGCATACAGAACCTTTTCTAATAGTGATATCGACAACCAACTATCAATAGCTCTCCTTCCATATATGAGTACACCAATCGATGTTCTTAATCTATTCTTCTTGACCAAAAACCCTTGTAATTCATGTTTTAATGGTTCAGGGTTTCCAATTCCATCAAATGGTTTTCTAATTGATTCTTTGATCAAAAAGATTTATCCTTTTTACCTTTTTCTTATCTGTTTTTTGCCAATACATATAATCATTCCATGCTCTTGTTGACCATGTTAATTCATTCTTCAATTAGTTCTTGATACAACTTATCTCCTTTATTCACTTCTGCTATCGACTCTATTAACACATCTCTATTTTTTCCTGATAATAAACAGTTAGTTTCTACCAAAGAATTATATCCTTCCAAGGATAGGAGAACCAAATCTTTTTGGTTTTTCCTTTTAATGATCAACTCTTCAACGTCATCAACGACAGAGTTTAACCAATACTTCAGATTTAATCGAAGGTCAGTATAGTTTATCACTTTCATAATTCAAAAGTTACTAATTAAGTACGTAAATAACAACGTTTGTTTGTGTCTTTTTGCTACATCACTTAAACGGATGATGTTTCCTTCCTTAAAATCCAACAACCATTAAATCCAATAATTTCTTTAAACATTAGTTTCATTTTTTTTAGTATTTTTACATTTCAAGCAATATGATGTTGTGAATTGTTTAAATATTACGAAATGACACCAACAAAAAGTTTAGTTCGATTGCAGAAAGGAAATGATAGATTTGTCTATGATGAATTGGAGAATATCCTTCGAGATAGTAACCGACGAGAAGCATTGATCGAAGGACAAGAACCGTACGCAGTTATACTGGGCTGTGCCGATAGTAGAGTCGTACCAGAGTTGATTTTTGATACTTGCCTAGGAGAACTTTTTACCGTCAGAGTTGCAGGTAATATTGCTAATAGTAGTACAATCGCAAGTGTAGAATTTGCAGTAAACAAACTAAAAACAAAATTGGTTGTAGTCCTTGGACATCAAAACTGTGGTGCTGTGACTGCTGCCATGAATGGTGGTGACAATGGACCACATCTCAATCGACTAATGGAACATATATTACCTGCTATAACTTGTTGTGATAAAAATGCAACAATAGAGGAAGTCGCTATCAAAAACGCAGAGCTTACAGTTGATAATTTGATTAACAACTCTAACATTATTAAGACCGCTGTTGACTCTGGTGAAATAAAAGTAGTTGCAGCATATTATCGCTTAAAATCAGGAAAAGTAACATTTGTATAATTGATTCAGATGTTTTAATCCATTAGAAAAGCTTTCAAATATGAACAAGATTATTAGAAACATTTTTGCCATAATTCTCGGTTGGTTAGGGGGAAGCATCGTCAATATGAGCCTGGTCCGGATAGGCAATAATGTATTACCTATTGAGGGATTGGACCCATCAGATATGGAAGCATTTGCAGCATTAATTCCTACTCTTGATCCCCAATTTTTTATCTTCCCATTCTTCGCTCATGCTCTTGGAACCTTGATAGGGGCTTTGATCGCAGGACTGATAGCTTTTGATAATAAAATGAAATTCTCAATAGGGATTGGATTCCTTTTTTTATTAGGAGGAATTGCTATTAATTATATGCTTCCTGGAGCAATGTGGTTTTCCGTTCTTGATATATTATTTGCTTATATACCGATGGCTTGGATTGGTGGATTATTAGCATTTAAATGGACTAAAAAAAAATAAAATGGAGCATACTGAAATGATCAACCGCAAAGGAGCCCGGAAAGCTCAAGATATTCCAGTTGATGTCTTGAAACTGCTCAATAAAGGAGAGATTCCTACCGTAAACCTTACAGAATGGTTGGCGATAGATCAATTGATTTTGATTGATAACACTTTCCCGAAAATGGGAATGAAGGATGTTATTGACTCCGTTAAGTCCTCCGTTAAAGCGATGAAGAAAGTATCCACAATGAGTGCCATAAAAACTATTGGCAGGACACTTTATAATTACTATAAAGGATCCAATGCATTAGACGACACCATCATTAAGTTATCACACCACACCTCTGATTCGATACGATGTTATGCTACATATTTGATAGCTTTGGACGAACAACTATCCATCGAAGAAAAACTAAATCGATCTATGGATTTAATAGCGGATATACACTTTGGAATAAGGGAAATAGTATGGATGGCATTACGCCCAGAAGTAGAAAAAGACCTGTTGGAGTCTATACAATTATTAAGTGCCTGGACAGAACATCCTGATGATAATATACGCAGATTTACGACAGAGGTCATCCGACCAAGAGGAGTATGGTGTAAGCATATAGATCGTCTAAAAGATCATCCTGAAATAGCTTTGCCAATTTTGGAAAAACTAAAATCGGACAACGCTAAATATGTTCAAGATAGTGTTGGGAACTGGTTGAACGATGCTAGTAAAACGCAACCAGATTTTGTGATACAATTGTGTAATCAATGGCAAAAGGAGTCCCCAACAAAAGAAACCCTAAAAATCATTAAAAGAGCAAGAAGAACTATCGATAAATAAGAAACCAAAAAACAGCAACACTTAACACACTATAAATATATGAGTGAGAACAAAAACACCGAGTCCAAACCAGCCAATGATGTACTAGAACCCAAAGTGACAGGGATAGGTGGTATATTCTTTTTCTCTGATGATCCTGCGAAATCTAGGGATTGGTATGCAAACAATTTGGGTTTAGAAACCAATCAATGGGGTGCTAGTTTTGAATGTAGAAATGCAGACCGACCTGAAGAAATCAATTACTTACAATGGTCGCCTTTTAAGAGCGGTAGTGATTATTTTGATCCCTCCCAAAAAGAATTTATGATCAATTACAGAGTTCAGAATATAGAAGGATTAGTACAGAAATTAAAAAATAATGGTGTAACAATCGTTGATAGTATAACATCCTTTGATTATGGTAAATTTGTCCATATTATGGATCACGAAGGTCATAAAATAGAGCTTTGGGAACCTGTTGACAAAGTGTTTACTGATATGGGAGAAAAATCAACAAAATAATATCCAACTAGACATTCTTCCCATAGATCAAATATATAAATTTACTCATTTAGAAATAACTATTCCAGAACATATCAAGGTTTGAAATTCTCAAGAAAATTTTGAAATATTGGGAAAAATTGATGTAACTAGCTATTCTTATAATACAGAAATTCTAAGATCTAAACTCAATCAAATAATCATAGACAGTAGCATATTAACAAGTGAAAAAATTGATTCTATTAACTCAAAGTCTCTGAGAATTTCTCACATAGTTAAAAGGAATGACCTCATTAAAAAAAATGGGAAATACTCATACCTTCAAGAATTAAAAGAACCTTTAAGAATAAAAGCCACAACTGAAATTGAATATTATATTTCAAAAAACTTTAAAAATCAAAATAACTATTTCTCACATAAACTTAAAAACTCTATTGCTTGAATGACTATAAAAAATGCTGAAGATTTTCTTATTAATCAACCTCAAATCAATAATGTAGAAATTAGAGTTCAACCATTTTTCTTAAAAACGCTCTCCAAGATTCCTGAAAATATTATTATAAAAGTAACAGAATAATTTACTGCATTTGTAAATACTTGAAGAATTTTTACAAATATGCTATTATATATAATATAATTATACATAACAATACTCTGTGAGTAAAAATCATAACAAAAAACAATCATACTTTACTATAAATAGACTTTTCCCATTTCTATTATGGATTAGTGAGTTAAAAAATCCTAAAGTTCTTAAAGCTGATATAATTGCATGAACAACTGTAGCACTTATACTTATTCCTCAATCAA
>JAUTBZ010162387.1:0-10881 GCA_032361785.1 Lepetodrilus galriftensis | reverse complement strand
GTCGGCAAAATATCAATGCGCCGCTTCTAAAATGTAGACTAAAAGCATTGATGCATTATGTCACACTATTGAATCAAGTAATTACCTACCAATTTGTTATGTTGTTTATTTATAAGGATTGACTGGAATATTTTTTACATCGAAAGTCAGACCCGAGGAATTTATGTTGGTTCCCACATAGCAAAGCCTAGCGAAAAAGCGGTCGATATGACACAAACCAAAAAAATACGTCTTATCAACGTCAGGAAAACGATGTCCCGATAGCCAAGCCAGCGAAAAATCGGTCGATATAACGTTGAATTGGTCGGCGACGTAATTATGACGTTATATCTGCTGGACAAACTGGCGTCTTTCCAACGTGTTCTGACTTCTTGAAATGCTACTGTTCGAGGTTAGACAGATATATCTTATTCAATGTTATCAGCACATCATAGATTCATACTAGTCCAAGATGACCGCCAAACTCCACATTTAAATGCAGTGTTCGAAATTAAGAAAATAACAAGGGGGTCATTATCCATAGGCTTGATGTTAATGGAGGTCAAATCTGTCATGTGTATGGGGTCACACAGATACCTTTAACATTTGCAGATTTTCAAAGGAATCCCAGACAGTCAGACGCCCTTTAAATTCGAACTGAAATGGGATATATATATATGTGTCGTTCAAACAAATTACAATACTAGTATGACGTATGTCATATGAGTATCATTTTTCAAGCCAGCACAGCAAGAATATTGTCAATTTTCCACAACAAATCCACCCTGTAAAATATAAAATATTCTGAACCTGTTGCTTTAATAAACTATTAGAGTGATATGTTCCTAACAACTCGTAGGATATTCAGAATAACAGAAGAACCACTTTGTCTATGAATGTTCGAATACAATGATGACATGCACATCGCAGAATGTGCACATCACATCACAGAATGAGTCTTACGCAAAATACAAACTGCAGTAAAAGAGATCTAGGCTATGAGAAATGACAGGAAATATAAAACTTGGCGTCCGCGGTAGAACGGGCACCTGCTGTTCATCGTCATCAGTGTCATTGTGGTGGTCATGCATAGGGGATCATGCGACATACCGTCTGGTTGTTTATGCTTCACTTCATCAATACGTCATCGCGTTCTGCCCTCTTTGCCCCCTAAAATTGTTCATTCATGAGCAACTTCTTCTTGAGTCACAACATAAACATGGCTGCACGAAAATGCTAGGAATTTCCCTTTAGTGACGTCATGAAGGTGAATTCCAAAGTCAGGCCGCCATTTTCGTGCAATAATCGTTGATTAAAAGACCAAACATTCGGGAAATGCACAACGAAGTTGTCTGGAAACTGCATATAATAACAAAAAATAGCGTACACCAACCGCGTTAATGAAATATTATATTTTTATATTCGGTGAATAATCTGTACTGCTATTTCAAACATTGGACCCAAGCGAGGCTCTATAGCTCAGTTGGTTAGAGCGTCTGCCTAGTAAGCAGAAGGTCGAGGGTTCGAATCCCTCTGGAGCCTGCTAATTTTATGAATTTTTCAAGTTTTATAAATGCAGTATAGAGTCTCTATTAATTCTTTCTAGCTAAAAACATTAACTCTTGGCATCGATATTATATATTAGTTACACTTTAACTACATCAGTGACTGTTCAGTGTGCACTCATTAATTTTTCACTGAATATTTTATGAATGCTTACTTCACATATTTTTCATGGACAGAAATAAAACATTCACAAAATAAAGTGATTGTAGTTTTCCTCCCACTACAAGCAGAACATTGCCATGACCAAAGGTCTCAGGAAATCGCCATACGAGCGGCATCAATTTGAACTCTTTGACTGCAGCCAATCACAGCCTTGCCTAACTAAATGCTCAGGGTCGTTTGCACCGTTTAACACGTAAAACCTGCCACTGATTGGCTAACACTGCCTAGCGAAAGCACATTACCGGAATGTTGTGTGTGCGTTGAGGTGAGGTAAAAGGGAAATCTGATGTGAGGTAAATGCTGATATGAGATTGATTAACTAACAGAACTCAGCTGAGTTTAAAACTCAGTTTATAATGTTGTTCATGAATGAGATGCAGTTTTCAGTTACAGGGTATTGTTTCAAAGAGCTCTAACAATAGCACTCTTAGCAATGTATTAGCTATTGGCAAAGAGAGCTCTGTGACCATGGAGAGTAGATTAATTTTTAATGAGATCTTTGGTAAATGTGATAGAATACATTGCAAGAGTTTGAATGAATTTTATTTCAAAAACCTTGGAATTAACACAATCATTTTAAAGTTCTGTCATTAAATCAACAAAGCAAAGTGCAACAGTTCAAACACGGCAAGAGAAACGTACAGATGTCAAATGTCGCATCTCTAATAACACGTGTTGGCATATACGGATGGATATACTAGATTTTACATGTCTCAATACACATAATTTCTTAGAAAATTAATAAATATCATGGCTTTCCAATCACATTAGAACCGACAACAAGCCAGCAGCTAGAAGATGTAATAAATTGCCCTCCTTTTAGAGTTAATGCGAAATGAGAAATATTTTTACAGAAAAAACTAGTGTCTCGTTGTAATTTATTTTAGAAGAGATTGTTGCACTTTTTATTGTTGAATTATTGCACTTTCAGGTACACACATTAAAATAAAATATGGTATGTCAGGTGTGTTACACAGCACATAATAGCTTTAGAACTTTTGTTTGACAAGCTAGTAAGAAAAACACAATACATGGTTTACCCAGTAGTAGCATGGCTATAGAAACAACAACAGTACGTTTACATTTGGCACTTTCAACACTGGTAAATATGGAGCGTGTACATATTTGGAATGTATAGGGACCATAAAAATTATACATTTATTACTGTGACAAAAAGAAAATACATAGTCCTAGGTTGGACATGCACAATATTAAAATTACACTGGATAACAAAATTTGAAGCAAAAATGTGCTGACAAACAAATTCTAATTCTAATTTACCGTATTAGAAATATTTTGATTGTTATTCTGTTGAACTTATCACATTCACTGCTCAGTATGACTTTACCAGTTGCCTCCAGCATATACATGTACATAGAATTACATATTTCTTTGAAAGGACACAAACATATAAAACTTATGAATGAAGCTTCAATTATCACTGTATTTTGACAGTCTGGATGCACTCATGATCAGGATGCGATATCTCACAAGGAATAAACCGGTTATCTGGAGTCCGGATGTACAGGGGTCGACTATATTCAAGCAAATTCTTTTAAAACAATTTGAAACATAATTTTTTTGTTTTGTTTAAATGCTCCATTTATTTACCATTTCATTTACAACTATATTTTGTTTGTACTTTGGTTGTCCCTAATAATATTAACAAAGATCATTATAAATTTTTGTATTTCACTAATAAATTGATTTGATTGATTGATTGAATTAATGTTTAACGTCGCGGCGGGAATATCTCACCCATAGGCGACGACACTAATAAATTAGATCAACTACAAATTTGATTTTCTTCTGTTCGATCTTATAGGGTAATTACGGTAAATGGACGGTTTTCCATTATGGGGGAAATATGCGATTATGAAAATAGGTGAAGAGGTTTTGAAATATGTTATTAACTTTTACCAATAAATGTAGTATAATACAGAGAAGACAATGCAAGTGATTTGATCAGAAATTATGTAGAACTTAAATGTAAAATTTGCAGCAAAATAAATTGGTAGGTACATCTCATTGTCGCACTGTACACCATAATGGAAACCTACATTTTTATGCAAGAGCATATAAATCAATTCCAAAATGTCATAAAAGTTACGATTGTTGTCTAACTAAGTTAACATGACTACTAATTACCTCCCTTGTCATGGCAAAACTCTTTCAATCTTTGCTTGAATACATGTTGTGAAAACAATCTTGAAAAAGAAAAATATTTGGGACTATAGATGAATGGAAGGAATGTGTATAAATACTAGTAAGGTGCAACATAATACTGGAAAACACACAACCCTTTAAAACAAACAATTGCTAAAGAAATTATTCAACTGAACATTTTGGGAATGAGTAAAGTAGGCGGCATCTTTGGGAGTCATCCACAGAGTTCAGTCACAACAAGTACAGTAAGACACAGCAACCATCATTGCCAATACAGTGCTCCCTCGATATAACGCCCTTCGATGCACCGCAGTTTCGGATACAACGTGGCTTCCATTTAAAAAAGAAAAAAAGTTTTTTTCTCTTTTTTTTCTCCAGTTATATTCGTTGATATAACGCAGGTATTATAACGTGGGTGGCATGTCATGGATCCCAACTTCAGCGTTATATCAAGGGAGCACTGTATTTTCATGGCCACATATTAACACATTGTCTCACAAAATTTTGCTAATTATAGAAATGGTGTTTTCAATGTGCACACTTGACAATGATAAACAGCAAATTGTTATCTAATTATTAGGCTAATAAAAGGTTAATCAAAGAAAATAATCACATCACATTATAGTTTGACATATTTTCAAATGACAATCATACCGATTATTCAGACACATTTTATGAAACATACATCAGTGGGTATGAGTGAGTGAATATGGAGTTTAACAAAGTCAGTTTAACATCAGTGGGTGTAAATCATAGTCAATACATGACAACATTGGGAAGATTTGGAATAAGTGATTTGCACCAACAAGTGTGCGCAACAAATCTCTAACATCTACAATGTACATGATAAACAACCTTGCAACTAGACCAACAATCACTACTTCATAATTAGTTTTGAATATTGCGGTGACTTAAACAAAGTCACTTACTCTTATTTGATAAATTAATCACTAGAATACCATGAAAGTACTAATCTAGAAAAAATTGGGAAAACATATTTCACAGTTTAATCTATTCCTCAAGGCACTGCTGTGTCATGCTATTCCACTACATATAATACGTCATATCTAGCCTTGTTCTACTATTTACATCTACAATCCACCCGCATTTATCTGGACAGTTCCTATTTAGTTGGCAGCCATAAAAATGTAAACTCAATTTCCTTGATGTTAACTCTGATTATTCTCAGCAGCTTTTGTAGTGTACTGAAAACAATGTGCTGTTACCGCCTTTGGTCTAATCTGTTTTGACCATTATCTTGAAAACAAACAGCTAGTCTACTAGCAGCTGACTATTAGCATTTCTTAGTTATTTCATCGTCCGGTTATCTGAATATGTATACTTAATTTGTCTATTTGGTTCCCGGATATGACTGACCGTAAATGGAAACCAAATTTCCAGTTATTTGAGTCACTTTATATAGGAAAATATTTGTTCCCAATAAAAACCATTGCGGTCCAGATAGCGAGGGAACCGGTTATCTGATGTCCACATATACGGGGGTCGACTGTACATACTAAAACCTGAATAGCTGAACAAAACAATAAATAATATTATATATTCACTATCAAATTGAAACACATTATTCTAATTTACCAATAAAAGAATTAATATTTCCTTTTACATATCACATTGCAGAAATAATAATGTTGAGCGAGAATGTGGCTAGAGTACATACACATTGCATTACATACATGATCTACATTTGGTATTGGCAAACAAAGTTAATGAAATCGCACACGTTATGGAAGTTATGACAAAATTGGTGCCAAGCCACTATAACAAAGCTATGGCCATCCTAGGCTTTTTAGACAACAAAACATCTTTCACATTTTAAATGTACATGATAATTTCAATAGAAGTGAGCAAATTGAGAGATAAATGTGTAAATGGGTAATGTTTAATGCATTGCATATATATATAGTCAATGACTAGTATGAATACAATCGGTCTTCACGGCACTTCGTCTTGCCAGCAATTCCAAGCCAGGACCTTCATCAATGGAACCGCATGGTTTGGAAGTGCTCTGAAACAAACACAGATAATTTTTTTTTTAAATGTATCAAAGATGCTGCATGTTATGAGCATTGTATTCTTCTTTTTCTTTTTGAATTCTTTTATAGATTATTTGTATTTTAAAATTGGGGTTTACAGTTGCTTTCTAGAATATTTCACTTATATCACGACTTGTCGGTTTAAGTGCAGGAGGAAACCCGCAACATCCATAGCGCGGAATGTTGCAGTAAACTTGCAAGCACCGGCTGGTACTGACAGACCAAGGATGCTATCTGCATGAGACTTTCAGGAACATTGATGCAGGGCTCCCGGGACGAGATTTGAACTCGGGACTTTTGGCTCCTAAGTCCAAACGTTCTGCCACTGTGCTATCATCCTGTATCATATTCAAATGGTCAAATAATGTTTCTGACATTAGTGTGACAAACATGATCAATAGTTTTTTCACATGTTCACCATTCATATTTACAATTGTAAATCACCTTTCAAGACAATGGCATTAATATCCACTCTCTTTCAGCTTATCACAGGTAGTGGATGCAGCAAGACAGTTGTTTGCAGGTTGGACAGATTCATCATCATAAATGGACACTACATAGGCTGCAAGAAAAATGCACAAAGGTAATTAAAACATGTTGTACAGTGTTCGAAATAAAGAAAATAATAAGGGGGTAATTCTCCATAGGCCCGATGTTAATGGGTGATAAAATCTGTAATTTTCAAGGGATCACACATATACCTTTTACATTGCAGAATTTCAAATGACCCCCGGACCCCCTATTGATTCGAACAGTGCCTAATCCAGCAGGGAGAGGGTTAAAGCGTTTGGAAAAGCTTGACAGGGGCGTGGTGTTACGATAGGTCAATTAGCTAGATACGACAGCGACACAGTACATACTCTGATTTCCTTTACAGACCGTGATGCCGCCCGCCCCACACTTGGCCAGCACCATGTTGGGTTCAGAACGCAGTGTGATGAAGGACTTCCCGTTTACTGCCAGTTTACCGCCATCAACGGCCGTCATGATACTGTTGACTGTCTGGAAGAAATCTTTTGGTATCTGAAATACATGTAAGAACGCACATGTAATATACAATATAGCAATACCATATGGTATGTTTACCAGGGTTTCTCCGAACGCGCAATCCTGCGTCCCATACGCAAAAATTGCAAGTTTGGACGCACTTTAATAATAAAAAAATTTGATAAGTATATATCAAAATGCATCCACGGGGCTCTGAAAAATTGAAACCCAAGTGGAACCCTGGTTTACAGAGCTGTGAATATGAATGAATGAATGTTTTATGTGGCAGCGGGAATATCTTGCCCCATAGATGACCAGTGAATATCAAAGTTACACATATTACATCCTTTGAAAATGTCGATGCTGAACTGATATTGCATGAACTCATTCATGAACTGAGCATATATATTTTTTTCAGTTTTGGACAACAGGACTTAGCAATATGGTAGTACTGTAGTTAGCTGCATGTAAAGAACTTGATGAGACTTGTTGCACAAAAAAATTGACTGCATCAATAATACTTGCTATATGTGAAATATATGGGCAAAGGTGAGCACAGCCCCATTTACTACAGGGCTCACATATGCCCGACGTACAGGGGCAAGTTAAATTGCACTGCGGGGAACATACTTTTTAACACTTTGCACCTTTGGTGCCTTTGCTACTTGCCCTGACTTGCTCTGTGCGCAAGTAACTCGGAATGTTAGCCTAGAGCCCTGTACTATTACTATGAAATTCCAGATACAACCAAATAATTTAATAATAATTACTGTTTTTGCTATAATTTACGCTGTATTACTTAATTTACTGATGTTTTTTTCCCATTGGATTTGACACTATCCATTAAATATAAAGGAATGGAACAATATGAATGTTTCTAAAAAATTATGGTTATTTGGTTGGCAGATGGAAATCTAGATGTCTTGTGCATTGTGAAATAAAAAAATTGACCGATAGTCAACTAAATTGGTCTTATGAATGACCCGTAATCTCTTGGAACGTTTGTCGCTTTTGTCGAATGTTGAACTACCAAAGTACCATTGGCAGGGATAATAACTTAACTTTAAAACGTACTCGCCTGAATAATGATACAAATAACAAATGTTCACAAAAGATATATGAATATTCCTACTCGCCCTTAGGATACCTCTAAAGCATCGAGACCTTGTATCGTATGTGATGTCACTCAATACGTCACATAGCATCATGCGTGGCAAGACATGGGATTTTACGCTCTTGCTCACGTCATCAGATTATTTTCTGCCACCCAAACGATTGTTCCGTGCAAGGCCTTAAATTTGGAGAAATGGCCCGGGCGAGTGCGAACCCTGCATTGGGTTGTTAATGTCCTTTCACATGTTTGTCATATTTTAGCAATTGCAGCAAGTTATCATGGTTATGTTGACATTCCTCATTCAATTTGGACTAATTCAAGAAAGATGGTTAGCACATGATAGAAGTTGGATAGGTCCCATCCCATGTGTTTTTCCAGAATGGTCTGGAAATGTCAGCAAACTTTGAATCTTTTGTCAAGTTTCGAGAAGATTTTAATTGCATATATTCATAACATATTATATTTCAATAAATGACGGATTCTTTATTTCTTAAGTAATCACATAAACTGTACTTCCATTCATAAACTATCGACTAAATAATCAGAAAATGGAGACTGAGTAGACCCGCTAAAACTTCGTGTTCTTACAGTTCTAGCCACATCGTCCGTGGCTCCCCAACACGACCCATCCAGACCATAAACACCAGCATGATGAGATGCTTTATTCTCTCCCGTAATAAGGGCAAGTTGTGCCCAACTGTCCCACGATCCAGACATTTTCAGCGAGTAGAACCAAATCGCAAATGCCTTGCAGAAATGTCCGCCTACAATTTTGGAAAGCGGTGTATGGTGAATATGTCGACTATGAAATAATGGACTAGCCTTTAACCCCTTATTTATTATGTATTTTCAGCTCTCGTAAATTATGGCTTCAAAAATGTTTAGAGGGGCAATATTTAATATAGTCTGATATTTCAAATGACACAGACATGGATATTAGGTTAAAAATGTCAATCGACTTGAGTTCGCTGTCGATTACATTTTCATAGGCAACATATTATGGTTGGCACCGCTATGGCTAGCATAACATGTGCACCCTGAACTCTCTCTCTCTCTCTCCCCCTCTCTCATTGAACTTCCAAATAAATTTAAACATGTTTATCAAATAAATGTAGATGCAGATCTAGATCTAAAGCATAACTTTTTTTTTCATTCTCACAAACAAAGTTAATAAAAAAAACATACCCAAACATTTGGGTCTAGTAATAATCATGGGTATCTTTTCCATTGCTTTCACAAAAGCTCTTTCATCCACTAAGACTTAGCCTACTCTCTTCAGTCTTTGCACTGTATTAGCTATTGGCAAAGAGAGCATTATGGTTTTATAGTGGATAAGAGCTTTGTGATAGGCCCTACCCACGATATTGATCATTCGTAATGGTAGATATGTACGCGTCGACCTACTTCTTATTTTGTGTAGGCCTATACATATATGAATATGACATTTATTAACATGATTAATTTTGTAAAAAGTACCTGTAGTTAATATGTACCGATTTTGACAAAAGTCAGATGTAGCCTACTACTGTGTCTGCTCAACACATCACTGTAAGTTGTATCCAGATATAATTTGATGTGGGTATGCATACAGCAGCCAGTCTTAGGGAGACATACTCAAGAATCAGATATTGTAGGCCGGTAATATTAATAAGTATGGGAGTGCATGCTGTATGGGTGAGCGTTCAACCCCTCCCCCTCCCCAACCCCACCCCCTAATCATAATTTTCACAGGTGACAAACTCGTTCATTTACTTTAAATACATCTTTATTCTCTGCTGAGCATATATACATGATACAGGGTTGGAACTGAACTTTCAAACATACTCACCTGAATAATGATATAAATAACAAAACATGAAATTTCTACTCGCCCGTAGGATACCTTTAACATTACGAGAAATGGATCGGGCCGTCGGGCGAGTGGGAACTTCTAACCCTGCACCAGCCGAGCGGAATGAGTTCCGTATACACCAGCCAAGCGGAATGAGTTCCATGCAGCCAGAGCACACAGAGGTGGTCAGACAAAGTGGACAGTGCCGTGTGTGTACGGTCAGTCAGTCGGTCAAGTGCTTCTGTTCTACCGTTATGATCGGCGTTTCCTCCGGGCATTGATATTTCCGTTCCTACTTGTTAACTATTTGTTTCTCTCTCCTCCTGTGCTGTGGTTACTGTCGTGGCGCAGACTGCATGTGGTCACTTTGATAGATTGTGTAATTGATATACGGTACGGCATATTCATTATGTGGTGTTGCATCAGAGCACATTAATTCCTATATAAATATTCATTATTAATAATAATGTGAGCATTTGCACTGCGCTAAATCCATGCTCGAAAGCATGCTCTTAGTGTTCTATTATTATCACGGTCGATGGGTCTGTGTGCACGCAATTCCTTCTCAACTCCCTGGGGAGTATGCACGCCCAAGCTGGTGTTCAAGGAGCTGCAAGGTTATCATTCACATGTCCTCATCCTCGTCGCAAAAAGGTGAAAGATTCCTGCAGTGATGTTGAACTCCCATATTCACTCACACTATCTCGTCCTTCCGAGTGCGATCGTTTGTCCATGACATCCATCTTCTGAAGCTCTGGTATACACTATAGTTTAGCATGAAATGCATTGACACCCCTATTTCGTAGATTATCTCGGTAAATACTTCATGGAAATCGCCCCTCTGCATAAAATAATACTTAGTCAAAATAGTTGGTGATCATTATATAAACAGAATTTTTATTACTGGTGCAATATTTTTTATTTTTTAATTTTGGTTTATAGGTCAAATGAAATAAGAAATGGATTTTGTTTTTGTTTTCATTCCATGAAGTATTTACTGAGATAATCTACGAAATAGGGGT
>JAUTBZ010162376.1:0-10881 GCA_032361785.1 Lepetodrilus galriftensis | reverse complement strand
TCATAACATAATTTCGATAAGTGGTCACTCGGTGGTCAAGTGATTAATGATTGGTCAAAAGTTTGTACATCCATTTTGGTTGCTATACTCAATATCTATAAATAGATTATGACTCACGATCAAAGGTCATGACCTTGCATTTAGTGACCTCTATGCACTAAAAGTGCACTAAATGACAGTGGCCACCATTGTACTCAAGGCACGTGATAGCAGTCTCCTTAAATATTATTATTATTATATTATTATTATTATTATTATTATTATTATTATTAATAATAAATTATTATTATTATTATTATTATTATTATTTATTATTATTATGAAGGAAGTCTCCTTAAATAGTAGTAGTAGTAGTAGTAGTAGTAATAGTAGTAGTAGTAGTAGTGGTAGTAGTAGTAGTAGTAGTAGTAGTAGTAGTAGTATGTCTACTAAATACTAATACTAGTAATGCTTCATTTATACTATATTCTTTATACGTGGAAGTTTCAACAAGCTGGACAATATTTAATTTAACTGCATTCGGTCATTTTGCTATTACTAAATGTTGCTGAAATGTATCATGCAATTATAAGATTATCACCGTACTGGCTTGGTTCTAATGTTATAGAATACTGGTTCAAGACCGAAATAATATTCTGAAAAAGAATAAGTGTTATTTATCTAGTCAGCACCTGATGATCTCTTTCTATAGTAACGTACTCGTGAGCTTGACGACACGAGTTATATGGGCTGGATAATTTACATACAGTATACTATATTAAATGAGCAAACCGCTTGACCAGTTGAAATGACCGACGGTCAAGTGTAAACCTATGAAAGTAATGCACGGTCAATTTTATCCCTCACATGAAAATGGAAATTTAAATGTTAATCGAAGTTTTAAATTATTGCATTTTCCTCTATCACGTGACTATTTTGGTTCCTATATTAGCTCATGTCTCGGAATCAATTCAGTATCTGCTCTCCGAGTTCCATTCAACCAAGTCTAAATCTAGCTGATCTCCGTCAACATGAAGGTAAGTCCCAACATTTTAATTTATATGTCACATTTCAAATGTGGATGTCTACTACCCACTCTTTCCATTATTTGCAACCTTGCTGCCTCGAGAACAATACTATCTGTTCCCATATTATATGTGCCAATTTTGATCGACCGAGGAACATTGGCAGATGTGCGCTCGGACCTAAGTGGAAGATTTCCATTATGGCGGAAATGGGCGAGAGGCTTTACGGAAATTGCCGAAGGTGTCTCGAAATGGTTATGTTTCTCAACTTTTACAAATAAATGTAAACATGTTCAGTGTCAGACGTTGAATTATTATATTTAGAATAAACTACCCGAATGCAATATGATAAAGAAATGACGTAGATTTCACTCGTATGGTCTATTTCTTAGATTTCAAATTAGTAGCTATTTTGTGAAACAGTTAGTTTTGTAAAGTGTATTGTAATTGCTAGTGCCATGCATTAAGACAATTCCTACTCCATATATACAGACATCTTATTCTATGCCATTGACCATAGCGAATAATGGGTTACTGCGATAAATTGGGCAGTGTAGATTTACAAACATGTCGATAACCCTCTCCCCGCTGAATTAGACACAGACACTCCTCTTTAGGGCATATCCGGTTGCCTCCAGCATGGATAGGGTTAAATACATGACAATCATGACTACATGATGGTTTAGCAAATCATTTTACTAATACATATACCATAACATACGTAACACTCATACATATCTCTTTCCAGGCTGTCGTCGCCGTTCTGTTCGCTCTTGTTTGTGCCGCCATGGCATCCGGGCCCTTCTACGGTGGCTACAACAACGGCTACGGAGGATATGGAGGCGGCCTCCTAGGCGGACACGGATTTGGCGGACACGGATTTGGCGGACACGGATTTGGTGGACACGGATTTGGCGGACATGGCTTTGGCGGACACGGATTTGGCGGACATGGCTTTGGAGGACATGGATTTGGCGGACATGGCTTTGGAGGACATGGATTTGGCGGACATGGATATGGTCTTTATGGCAACGGACATGGATTTGGCGGACATGGATTTGCCGGAAATGGGTATATCGGCGGACATGGCTTCGGTGGAAATGGTCTTGTCGGCGGCTTCGGTGGACATGGTCTTGTCGGAGGATTTGGCGGACATGGTCTTGTCGGCGGCTTCGGCGGACATGGCTACGGATACGGAGCTGGGGGATATGGTCATGGAAACGGACTTTATGGAGGACATGGATTCGCCGGACGTGGTTTCCTTGGTCATTAAACATCTGCGAGAAAACTTGTTGTATTTTGGTGTATAATAATAATAAAAAAATGAAACATATATGTTATTTGTCCTGATATATACAAGGTAAAATGAGCTATCCACGCAATTGCCACATTAGTGTTGAGCATCAACATTATTTGTTGAAATCGGAAAGGTTGTGCCACTTGTTAGCGGAGGGTAAAGTCGTATGCTTGCTGAAAGTAATTTCACATTGATACGATTGCTGATAAATTAAAGATCGTATGTATGTGCTTATTGAAGGAAATGTTTCTCCTTTCGTGATACTAAATGCATCGTATAGAGACAGTATATAGAAACAGTAATACAAACAGTAATATAAACAGTAGCGATAACTATTTTTATACCTATTTACACTGCGCAACTATCCAGAATAACTGCTCAAATGCGCTTCTTTTTGGTGAAAATGGGTGAACAAGTCAAATGTGGTCCACGTTGAAATCACGTCAATCTTAGAAGTGAGGTCTATACCAGGGGCAAATTATCATTATATTGTACTGTACAGTAAGTATGTTTCCCTTATGTTAGGATATTGACAGAGCTGTGTTCGTTTAACATGTTATGTTTTACAGTCTTCCAATTTGTCATTTTCGTTTAAAATGTTATGTTTTACAGTCTTCCAATTTGTATTTTTTTTTCAAAATAGATCGTACTGAGACAATCCCACAACAACATAACTAAATAATTGATGACGATATTATAATCTCAAACCATAACCTTGCTATAATGACCCCACACACAAAGAAGAACTTAGCTGTGCTCAGGCCATAGGTTAATATCTAATTCGATCCTGGTCACGAGATTACGACATATCTTTGGTACAATTTCATGCTCAACTCAAAGGATTTGTTCACAAATCTCCACATAATATATATTAAGCTTGAGTATGACATCGTACTCAAAACGGTTTCTAATCTCGGGGCCTGGTTACACGAAACATAATTTGTAGGTGGCATGATGCTGGCTGTTTTCAGTCAAGGTTCATGCGTTCGAACCCACCCCGCGGAGGTTACTTTACGGTACGGTTATGTTAGGACGCAATATCTGCTCAGTGCTCATATATCATTATTTGTTATTCAGCACTAGCCGTTGCTAGCAGGTGTACTGCAATGCCAATTGCTATATGCATATCAGTCTTCCTCATACCATTAACTGATATGAGCCAAATAAGATTGAAAATGGCTCCATAAGCTGATATCAACACATGCAGATGTATTCCCTTGTACGAATATACGAATAGTAAAATGTAATACTATTAATAAGATGCTCACAGGTCACAGGTCGATCAATAATGTGTGTTCGAATCCTACAGACCCAGATCGAGAGTACGAGTTCAAGATGAAGCTAGCATTATATATTGGGATTAATAAGTGAACTACGTAACTTTGAGTTGAAAATGAAATCGTACTCAAAATCGTTTCGTAATAGTTCGGAGAATGATCTCTCCTAGATGTTCTCCATTACTGTTATATTGGTAATGAGAGCTGCTACGCCAAACATCCTCGGTATTGCAGGTCGTCGCCTTACATGGGGTGACGTCAGATATTATAACCCTAGACATGTGTGTACGAAGTGTTATAATTGAATCATACCATACAATTCAAGAAATTGGCTAGAAGAGCAGACATAGAAGCCGTTGATGATCACAGATAAGAAAGGAAAAAAACAAGAGTTGTACTTGCAGTTTAATCAACCATTATATAGAATGTGTCTGAATATAAGAAAACGAATATAAACACAACAATGTCAACATGTCACATTATTAATTGCTTGGATATTGGTTGCCATTGTTGTTGACATGACGGACACTGTTTGTGTTGTCATATACAGGCTGCGTTTGGCCATTGTTGTTGTCATATCCGGTTTGTTTGTGTCCATTATTGTTATTTCCATATCCGGTGGGCTTATAACCGCCATTGTTGTTATTGGCATATCCAGTTTGCTTGTAACTGCCATTGTTGTTATCATATCCGGAAGGTTTGTAACCGCTATTGTTGCTGTTGTCATATCCTGCTGGTTTGTAACCGCTATTGATATTGTTGTCATATCCGGTTTGCTTGTAACCGCGATTGTTGTTCTTGTCATATCCGGTATGCTTGTAACCACCATTATTGCTGTTGTCATATCCGGTTTGCCTGTTGTTGTTGTTATTATTATTATCGTAGCCGGAGGTCTTGTATCCATTGTTGTTTGTGTCATACCCGGCATGCTTGTGGCCATTAGCGTTATCATGTCCCGCTTGTTTGTACCCATTATAGTTGTTGTTGCCACCATAGCCCGTTTGCATGTGGGCATTATTATTGTCATATCCGTTCTGTTTGTACCCATTGTTGTTGTCATACTTGGTTTGCTTGGGACCATTATTATTGTTATATCCTTTCTGTTTGTACACATTGTTAGTTCCATATCCGGTTTTCCTGTACCCACTGTTGTTGTTGTTGTCATATCCGGTATTCTTGTGCCCATCTGTATTGTCATATCCGATTTGCTGGTACCCATTATTATTATTATTATTATTGTTGTTGTTGTTGTGTGTTGCCATATCGGTCTGCTTATACCCATTGTTGTTGTCATGTTCGCTCTGCTTGTAGTTCTTATTGTTGTTGTCGTATCCGGTTTGCTGGTGATCATTGTTGTTACCATTGTAGCCGTTGTTATTTCCATACGCCATTTTGTAACCATTCTTACTTCCGTATTGATAGGCCTTCTTTCCGCTGTTCGCATAGTCATTGTTGTTGTTGTTATTATTGGCATAGGCATTATTGTTGTTCTTATAACCATTGTTGTTATCATGGCCACCTTTGCTGTTATAACCGTTGTTATTCCCATAACCATTGTTGTTGATGTCATAACCTTTATTGTTGTTATTGTAGCCATTGTTTTGGTTACCGTAGCCATTATTCTTCGTGTTATAGCCATTGTTGTTGTTATAGCCATTCTTGTTCTTTCCGTAGCCATTACCGTTGGCGTCCGTATTGTAGCTGTTCTTCATGTAGCCGTTGGATCTGGACCCTCCTGACTTGGACCCGCTGTTGTACCTATTGCTGGACCCACCCCGATGTCCGCCGCTGTGGCCACCCCTGTAATCATTCTGCACGTACTGGGTTTTCATCTTGCCATACAGGTTTCCGTTGCCGAGAGAGCCGCCATTGCTACCATCACGGTCGTATCCAGACGGGTTGCTTCCTTGATGCTGACTGTTTCCGTAGACGCCGTTGTTTTGGTCGTAGCCGGTGTTCGATCCTCCATGACCGTTGCCGAGAGAACCCCCCTTGTTTTCTTGATGCTGGCTGTTTCCGTAGACGCCGCTGTTTTTGTCGTAGCCGGTGTTCGATCCTCCAAGACCGTTGCCTAGAGAACCGCCCTTGCTACCATCATGACCGTAGCCAGTCGGGTTGTCGTTGCTTGCTTGATGCTGGCTGTTGCCGTAGACGCCGTTGTTTTGGTCGTAGCCGGTGTTCGATCCTCCAAGACCGTTGCCGAGAGAACCGCCCTTGCTACCATCATGACCGTAGCCAGTCGGGTTGTCGGTGCTTGCTTGATGCTGGCTGTTGCCGTGGACGCCGTTCTTTTGGTCGTAGCCGGTGTTCGATCCTCCAGGACGGTTGCCGAAAGCATCAACTCGACCAAGCCCTCCGAGGGCACCAAGGTTGCCGTAGTTGAATTTGTCGTAGTTGTCGAGTCCTAAGTTTAGTCCAACAAACGGATCCGTATTGCCTTGTTGGTTGCCATAAGGACGTGAATACACGCACGTGCAATACACGGCAAGGAGAATAGCAACCTACAACAGAGAAAAACAATGTATTAATATGGGTGTATGTTCCTATCTTACTACCATGTTAATAGTTTAATATACATGTATGTAATTATCTCGTTCAAATCAAAGTAACAAAGCTAATTTAATAAAAGCATTGGATTTAAATACGTAGATTGAATCAGGACCCAAATCCTATTATATTACTTAATTATGTATATAAATAGACGACACATTTATGCTAATACACACTATTGTCGTTCATTGTCTCAATCGTTTCAATGTATGGTTGGCATAAATATGATTTCATAACAATCAACTAAAAACAACAATCCGCAATGTAGTACTGTGCATGAGAAATATATTTGATTTAAAACTCTTATTGACATTGAGTTAATCGTTCAAATTACAATATGATATAGAACATTCAATGTAGTTCTAATACTTACATTACAATTTTACTTAGTTAATTATTAATATTAAGTTGTAATAACGAAAACAACTAGTGTAAGAATAGAATAGTCTAGACACAAGATGTTGCCCCATAAAAACAAAAGTCAAATACTACGTCAACCCAACATAAGAATGCATAAACCAAACTTAAACTAGAAGCTAATAGAAACACATGAAACAAAATGCGCACACTAAAGGGATCTATCAATATACTAGATTTTATTGTCGCATTAACTAAGCTCTGAATACGGGCAATAACAATATATGCATACGAATGATCGCATACCGCTAGCAATTATTTTACTGATCCAAATAACTTACGTAATGAAGCTCATAAAGTGTCTTACCTTCATTGATGAGAGGTAAAGTTAAAACTAGTGCACATCGGTCATCCCACCGCCGGCGACTGACTATACATTACAGATCTTCTTATTTAAACTCACTTTTCACATTAATACGTGCATTAAACGCTGCAGTTACTCACGTTTCTATTAGGCGCCAACGAAGTCATATCCCTGACGGACATCGAGCAAGGTCGTGACTTATTGACTTATAGTCATCAGAATATGCCCACATTAAAGTACTGTCGCACGGAGTGTGTGATGTCTGCGGCGAGTCCATGATGAACCCGACAGTGTCACGTTCCGCGGAATTAATCCATGGTCCCGTTCCGCAGAACTCTCGTAGCACCACGAGAGTCGTAAATCCAATCTAGATACGTTACACCATGGAGTTACCGACCCTCGTAGGTCTCCGATAGTTTTGTGGAACAGGACCAGGATGAACGGTTGTTAATCTAATACATTTAAAGCAAGTAACAGCGTAAAGCATTGATAATTCTTGGTTGCTAGTGTATCGTAAGCTCCGTGACTACGGCATCGTCGGTGGAAGAACTCAATTCTAGTGATTTAATTCGAATCAAAATAAATGTTCAAGCTTGCATGCTGCAATTAGTGTTCTTATTCCTCGTCTTATTTTCTGTATTGGCCCAAATAAATTGTCTAGTATACTATAGTTTGATTTCATATTTAACTTATTTTTTGTTCTGTCCAAAGTGAAAATATGAATGTTGAGGTTACGGAAGTTTTGTGCAAGGTCGTGAATATTAATATTCTTAAAAACTCATATTAATCCTGATCAAGACCTCAGTAACGCAGAAACTCGACAGTGGCATTTGTTACATTAATCCAAATTTGAAAGATAAATCAGGAATCCACTATGTTGGTATACTAAAACAATATATCACTAAAACGGCATTCGGTTTAATAACATGTAACGATGTCGCTGGATATTGACCACAAGTTTCAGTTTCAGTGAATCAATGTCACACGAATTCGAACAGTGGACAAATATACGTCTAACAATTTATTCAGGACATACTTTTTAGGACATGGATAGTATATGAAATATTGAAGTGCAACATGAATTATATATCTAACATACCGGTATGCCTAAAATGTGCAACCAGTAGGAGAAAACGTTTAGTTTAGTTTAGTTTAATTTAACTATCAACAGCAGTAGACTATAGCAGGTAATGTTTTTGGGTATACAGTACCTTTCTTACCTCACTTCTCGAAAGACAGCAAAGAGTTCCGAAATGACGTCCGTGTCCAAGAACGGGCTCAGTGCACACTCAAAATTGCTCTGTCACCTCTAAGGTTTACGTGTACGCATATTAGATGACTTAAAGTAGGACTTTCATTTGATCGTGTGGGAAAAAAAGTGTAACGGTCGGGGATGTATCACTTCATGACCACTCCACGTAACCAGCGTGCAAACTCATAAGCTTAGATTAATAAGAAATTATATAATAATAGCAGACTTCTACTATTAATTGCATCAATCTAAAGCCAAAAAGGCAATTCATTCTTTAAAAGATATATTAAAAAATGTTAAACAAATGAATAATTCTTAATAAATGTATTCATTGTCTATAACATAAAACATAATCGTGATGCAAATAAACGCAAGCATAATAATCAAGTAATCTAAATGGGATCAATTTGCATTAGTTAAATAATAAAGAAGGTTTACCGAGTTCAAAATATATATCCCCGGAAAGTATTCCGTGTCAAAGAGACAGGTATTAAATAACTAATATAGTCATACATTATTAAGCCAAATCAACTTTATCCTAAACTTTATTACACTTCATTAGTATATATACAGGTTACACATTTAGACGTAATCACTGATCCCAACATCAGCAACTATCACCATCTCAATCAATTCACAATGATGAAGGTAAGCACTTTGTTGAAAGTCTTGTTTTATAGTAATGTTATATTAATGTATATTAATTTATATTTATATTAATTTAATTAAATTATATATATTACCTTAATGTATATTCTCATACTTTAACTGTATATTAACATCTAACGTATCGATTCCTTCCCCAATCGAGTTTGAACTTTCGTTAAAGAATACTTTTAAATTATTAGTAATGGGATTCAATGTTTGCATACATATTTTAACAGTCATGATATAGATTCCATTAATTCGATATCTAAACAATTATAATATTTGATTGACAGTTCACATCCGGGCAATTTGTGCTCGCATGTTTCCTGCAACACTTTGCGCTACAGGCATTGGTGGTTTTCTTCTGCTCTACCTGACAATCCTAAACAGCAAATAACTTTGAAAGCCGTTCTAAGACTCGTCACCAACTAAGCAATAGTATTTGCATTTAAGTGCATCCTCCGTAACGCATTAGAATAACCCAATACTCTAAGATAGTTTTGTTAATAATGGTTGTCCCCTCTAAATTATTTATGTATAGACATACATACGATTGTGTTCTTTAGATTATGTCTTTTTAATACATAAATGAAGGTTAGTTTTAACGCATTGGGAAATATGGTTGGTTTGATTTAATTTAATGTAATTAATTAATTAGGCATTGCTTGGTTGCTGGTGCATGATTGTAAAGGTGTCTAAAATTGGAGAATTGATGCATGCATTACCCATTATGATAGGCGTGGCTTAGACGCAACAGTTTTTGTTCTACTATTCACCCTTCAATCAACTAGTTCACACCACAGGTAACTGATGTTATCGAATAACTAGCATTAGTATTAGAAAGTAACCTTTGTGGGTGACAATCATATTCGCAAAAGTTGTTGTATATCCTCCGGAATATTAATAAATCGCCACACTATCACATATATACAGAGGATGCAGTTAACTATCAAATTTGGCATTATATTCTCTTCAAATGCCATGGTCCGTTATTACATAATGTATACAACTTATAAATTCAATATTGGTTCACATTACTCCACACCCTAATGGCATACTTCATGAGCCATAGCTTTAAATACGTTATTCCCGGTAGCTTGAACCTGGGGTTAAATCAAATTCTGCATCAGTGTGCATTTGGGGTTTAAAATGTAACCTGAAGGGCAATGTGCCAACCCACTTTTTCCAACATGTCATGACAGCCAAAAATGATAATTTTGGTATTAAAAAAGCACCGTATAAAGAAGGAATATCTCACTAAGGAACCATCTAATACATGCGGTGCTTATACCGATAGATGCAGAATGAGTGGCGTTTATATTCTATAACAACCTAAGTCTGACATGTGGTTTTGGCTCATATAGCCGTTCTTCGGAGAGTAGCTTGCACCTGTTCCGCTGGTATAGAGGAAGTGCTTCTTATTTCAGGTACTTCTTGTACTGTCCTCCAGAGGTTTTGCTTGGCGTCCTTCAAATGTAGACGGCAGTAGCAGAGACACAGACAGAGGTACTGGCTTGTTCAGCTTCCTTGGATTTGGTGACAACGGCTTCCTAAAGAATTTCCGAAACACTGAATTTCCCGAATTCGATCTAGACTTCGGACTTGAATTCCCCGATATCCTTGACAACAATGCCGGGCAAGCTAACAACTGCAAAGCTGGTATGCCATGCAACAGGAACAACAACGCCGAACAACCTAACAACTGCAAAGCGGGTATGCCATGCTACAGGAACAACAACGCCGGACAAGTTAACAACTGCAAAGCGGGTATGCCATGCTACAGGTACAACAACGCCGGCCAACCTAACAACTGCCGACCGGGTATGCCATGCAACAGGTACAACACCGACGGACAACCTAACAACTGTCGACCGGGTATGCCATGCAACAGGGACAACACTGCCGGGCAACCTATCAACTGCCGACCGGGTATGCCATGCAACAGGTACAACACCGACCAACAACCTAACAACTGCCGACCGGGTATGCCATGCAACATACAACACCGCCCGGCAACCTAACAACTGCAAAGCGGGTATGCCATGCAACAGGTACAACGCCGCCGGGCAACCAGTACGGATGAGCAACAGATTTATAACATGAATATTCCTGTGCATAATAACGTGAATAAA
>JAUTBZ010162365.1:0-10882 GCA_032361785.1 Lepetodrilus galriftensis | reverse complement strand
TAACGGTGGCACTTTGAATTTGTCTATACTAAAAGTGTTACCATTATGCGTTCCCTTATTTTCTGTCGGTAGTATATTTTACAGAAAAATACCACTAAAGTAAATTTCCTAATATAAAATCTCAGCATATATTTTAGAAAGATTTGTTTTCTCAAGACCGAGAAATACACCAAAGTCAGTGACGACTTTCATATAATAAACAGTGTTGACAGGATTGCAGTGACAGAAATATGCCTAATTCTGCGCCTGAATGACAGATCCACCTCCCACTAGAGCTGAAAATAGACCAGCGCATATCGATCTGTCCATTTTTGGATCCAGAAGGGGTGTGGGGGGTCAGGGGGGGACAATGTTGATGTGATGCAGTGGCCAACCGACTGATCGCCAGCGTGGAAACGTGCAGAATTGGGCTGCTTTTCCTTTGGTTCGAGTCATTATTTTCATGGTTTTAACAATCTCTGGAATGGTCTACGGTAGTCCCAATCATTCTCCTTTAGGGCATCTCCAGTTACCACCAGCTATAAGAAGGTTAAAGAGACAATGGGATGTATCATTGGCAGCGATTGTTATTGTAATTTTATCCAGACTGTTGAAGACGTCATGCACTCGATAGTACTTGAACCATTATTGATTTGATCTGCATGCATTTATGATGTGGGCTATTCTTATTTATTTATCTTCTATTTAAATTTTATATTTTTATTTACTTATTTACTCATTTATAATTATTTTTTATTAATGTTTATTATTATTATTATTATTATTTGTTATTTCTTTCTTTCCATTTTATTTCTTTCTTTGAATATATCTTTATATTTCTTTATTATTTATATATTCACCATCTTACTAAAACGTTTGTGAGAACAACCAACTTCTTGTCTACCCTTCGTTCATAATATTATATTATTAACTTATCTCATGGTATTTGAGAAATTATACTGTATTTGTTAGATGTATACGTTTTAATCGTAGATCATAGATCGAACCAATACCAAATTTCTTGTATTTAAAGAAGCTTAAATTTACATTACTCAACAATAGTTACAGAAATTGATATAACAAATATTTTAAAGTTGGCATGGTTTTAGAACTATCATTCATTATTCAACATACGTGGTGGATTTCTACTGTGGAATAACGTTTCTATAATCAACACTGTTGATTTTGTCAAGAGTGTTATTCGCCGATTGTGACGTCGTCCCCAGACAAAGACGAATGTCATGACTTTGACGTCATAGGCGGACGAATGCTAATCAGTGGACTGTGATGTCTCTCTATATCAAGTTTATCACGATGTATTCCAATAATATGTTGAATAATTAGAATAACCCACTAGATATAAGTGGGTTATTCTCTAATTAATAATAACAACATACCGGTAATAATAATAATGTGAGTATTTATATTTCACCAAATGCAATCTTAAAAGCATGCTCATAGCAATACATTATTACCATGGTAAATGGGTCATTTTAAACCCATATCAATATTTCTACCTTAATAACTTTCATATAGATAATACTGTACTGTGATTGGCTGGAATATAGGGAAATACCTTGACCTTCCATTTTAATTCAATTACCGTAGACGAGATTTACAAGAGTTTTTCCCAAAGGTGCCGTTGTGATATTAGTCATTGTTCAAAGCGGACCCTAATATTACGCCTCGTATATCGAATAAAATTAGAACTTACAGCCCATTTGTATATGAACAGGAGTAGACTGACTGATGACATTTATATTTATACATGTTTAATAGATTTAATTAAAGAGCAAGCTTACAGACAGGCATTGTGGCGACTTTACCTTTTTTGTTCATTCAAAATATTTCTGGAAAAGTTTGCATTAGGTAACCCTCTCCCTGCTGAAGGCAAGTTAAGTTGCCTGATCACATGCAGAAATAGAACACTTTGATTTTATTCAGCAGGGAGAAGGTTAAAGTAACAGCAGATGAGTATAACCTTTACAATACATATATTTATAGCAATTCCACAAATGTATGAATCTCAGATGCATTCAACATCTTAGAATTATGAGACGAGGAAACGTTGCGAGAACCATGATTGGAATGATAATACAAGTGTAAGGAAATACATTTTAAAAGTATAATACTCCCCAGGGAGTTGAGAAGGAAAATGAGGGGACATTGATCAATTGACTGCAGTAATAGTGTAGCACTATGAGCACACTTGTCATCATGGATTTAGTGCAATATATATTTGCACATTATTTTGTTATTTATTATTAAAATACAATCATGTTATTTGACACTTCTGCTATTATTTCACTATAACTATACTGTACCAGAACAGTTGTGAAAATACAGGTAGAAAGGTGCTTCCTTAATGTTAACTATTTAAATGTAAAACTCTAAAACACATAGAAAAAACCCCACTAACTTATATATAGGAATGTCTATAAATATAATAGCACCTGTATACTCTCCAGGGAGCTGAGAAGGGTAAATGAGTACACATCGATCCATTGAAAATATAATAATCAAATTATTTTTTTTAAGCAAAAGATGTTGAAAAAAAGAGTAATTTAATTCATTATAAACTTGCCCTTTAAGTTTAACCCTCACCCTGCTGGATTAGGCATAGCCACTGCACTTTAGGGAATCTCTGGTTGCCTTCAGCAGGGACAGGGTTAAACCAGTTCACATGGATAAGACATCAAATTATTTCCTTCTCCCCTCATCATGTTCATAAGCCATTAGCATCATGTTACTCGAGATAATTTACATTATTATTTCCACTTCCTGTTAATTCATATATTTACTGGTTCAGGGTCATCAGTGTACTTCTTCCGTCCACCCAGCTCGGAATGGGTACCCGGTAGGATGAGATGGAATTGAGAATGTAAACCTTATAGTGCCTTAAATGACAGCCTGTGTTGTATACTCCCCAGGGAGTAGAGAAGGTGAAATTATTACAAATTGTTCCATTATACCACTAATAGTGTAGTGCTATGAACAGCTTTCAAGTATGGATTGAAAATACACACATCATAATTTGTTAAAAATAATAAAATAGTAAGTAAAATTATGTTAAACATGGTGAAATGCTGATCTATATGCTTTGAATGAGTTAACAATATAAACATGACACTATGACAATATTCTTAATTTCTTAATTTTCTTATACAAGTATGTAAAACGCCACTGAACATAGTAAAATTCCATTCCATATTCATACACCTGTACTTTGTCCGAGTTGACAATATCAACATGACACGTAGCAGCGTTAATGTGACACCATGTAGTAGTAGCATTGATACGATGCCATGGCAATATTCAAATATTAATTATACCGGTAACCGTATTTCCTAATCGCAGCACTGAACACTGTCAAATTGTGTTCCATATCTACACACCTGTACCATGTGTACTTTGGATGAGTTGACAACACCAGCGCGACACGTAGTAGTGTTAACGTAACACCGTGTCACATGGGATAACGTGTGGGAGGGAGAGTAAAGATCCATCCTCTGTCTTGCTTCATCCCACCCACGGAAATGCCACTTGCATAACCAGTCATTATAACACTTTTCCACACTTATCAATGAAATCCAGCCCTGCAGAAGAATGTCAAACCAGAGAGAGGCTCTGAGCCTGCCGTCTGCCTACCTCCCTCGAGAAAAATAAACAGCTCCGCCTACAGCTTACCGCCAGCCTTGATTGACATTTTCAAAGCTGAAGCGTCGCGAGAAATTGATCTCGCGTCCATACAAACACATTTCTTTCACTACGACATCGATAACAGGAATCGTGACAACACAATGAAAAGAAATTTGTTATGCTGACATTGCTTTGAAATCATATCGAGGCATTAAAAATAAAATCATACGCTTAATCTACTTTGAGATCAATTATCGTTTTAATCGTCGGGCGAAGAAATAACAAAATGAATGCAAAAAGGTCATGGATTTTTGTATGATGAAAAGATTTCAAAGTAAAATTAAAAGGCTATATTTTTATTTATAATCCTGATGTTTATTCTAACAGGAACCAAAAACGGAAACTATTTATGCTAACCATCAAATTGTACTCGGTGAACCGATTGGAGGGAAGGCACGATCAATGCATATTATTACGTACACAACATTTTCGTGAAAAAATGTTAATGCCAAATAAAAAAGCCTAGTTTGGACTTCAAATCTCGGATTAACTGTCATTAATAACAGCACGTTTTGTTAAAGAACAAGTCTTACATTTCTCATCTATCGTTACTAACTATTTGTAACAGTATTTATCCACGATATTGAACACGATTGGATTCATCAAGTCGTGGTGCCCAAATTGAACAATTATATACACCCACACTGTTGCATGATTGCTAGCTATCATGTGTCAATATGTCGATATCCATACTTTCTTTTCCATGCTTTGGTCGTAGAATGATGCAAAACAACATCTCCACTGAAAGGATATGTCATACAGTGCCAATTAACATGCAATTTTGGGTGTGTATTGAGTACACAAAGTGTTGTGACAAGTCATTTTTCAGGAACTGTCATCAACGTCATTGGAAACATTATTGGGAAAAATTATTTCATGCCAAATTTGGTTACGTTTGATCAATGCAGTAGAATTTGAGATCTGAAGTGGTGATCGAGTGTGAAACAGTCCAAATTCTGGTCACAGCTAATAAACAAATATTTGTATTAATACAGTGCTCCCTCGATAGTCGATATATAATGCCCTTCAATGCACCACGGATTCGGATACAACGCAGGGTCCAACGTGGACCCCATTAAAAAAAAAATATCATTTGTTTTCTCAAATTGATATAACGCGGGTATTATAACTCGGGTGGCATGTCATGGACCCCAAATTCAGCGTTATATCGAGGGAGCACTGTATAGTATTTCCTCTATAATGTGCCAGGGTATCATTTCTCAAAGCTCTCATATTTCAATAATACAATTTGCTTAAACTTTGTACATGAATTGCACGTGGGAGAAATCTTTTCCTGCAGATGTAACACAATCAATGAATTAATTTGAGGTCAAATTATTTTAAGATGAAGTTAAACTGTACTGTACATTGCTATCTGATAAATACAAAATAGTACTAAACTATTAATAAGCCAATAATATTAACAATCATGTTTATCCATGAAATTAGTTACATAATATTTACAAGACAAATTCTCTCTCTTTCTCTCACCCACATGTTTACTAGTAATCATGATCATGCAAATTTCGTCAAAATATGTTTTTGCATTTTTAAACAAAAATATTCAACTTGATTGAAAAGTACATTGATGTTGTCAATAAGTTCAGTTATAGATAGATCCACTTGGCAAAAAAACAAAACTGACATCGAAACACCTTTTCAAAAATATATTATTATTAACGACTACGAGTGCAAATCTGGTTCTCAAAATATCCATTGCCTTCAGTCGACTCATGCTGATTGATCAGTAAATACTCCATTCGTCCAAGTATTTTTTTATCCCCGTAAATACGACAGGCTATTTTTGTCTCGGTGATGCAATTCAGACCATTTCAGTCCTGCTATATAAAGCGACAGACGGCTCTGAGGTGAAAACTGACGTCATGACAACAACAGAACAGTGACAGTGACAACATATGGTTAGAGGGTATGCGGTTCATAATGATTTATGTATCTGGTGAGAGGGTATGCGGTTCATAATGATTTGCATAATCTCCACACAAATAACTCACAAGATTCACACTTTATATATGAACAATAACACCTTTTGAATAGGTATCGAGAGAGATTAATTAGCAAAATAAATATAGAAAATGCTATACATCATCATGACTGTTCACTTTGTAATTGCAGAATACTTTCTAGTGGTATTTCTGACAGATTTAATATGCCTATCCTATATGTATATTTGTGCATATTTCGAATCCCACGAGCGACACAATCCTGTTTCAATATTGACGCCCAACATATGGCGCCATTAAAACAAAACCATGCAGGTGCTGGGATTCGAACCAGGGTTGGTGGATTGAGAATCCAACACTCTAAAGGGTAACCTCAACTGAACATACTTCATGAATATGTGATACTTCATGAACAGTTTGTGAAGTGTTCATGAAGAAAACAAATCATGAACAAGTTCATGGGAAAATTCATGAACAAGTTCATGAATGAGGTAATTCAAGAAGTTCATGAATTATACTTCACAAACTTCATGAGTTATTTCATGAACAGCCCATGAAGTAACATTTCTTCATAAAGTGTTTGTGACTGAAAAAAGCGGTATAAAATCACACTCAATATGAAAATCTCATTCCATGGTATAAGGGAAACAACTCTTGACTAGAATTGTTCATATATCCCATGAATATTTCAGGTTATCTGTATTACAGTCTGACAAGCTCCCCAAACATTCTGTTTTCTTTTTCTTTTTAATTGTTACTTTTGAGCTTTGTGGATTATTTCACTTGTATCATAGCTTGCTAGTTTACAAAACCTGCAACATGTGTACCTGCAACCTGCAACCACTGGCTGGTACTGACGAACCAAGGGTCATACATTACTGCATTATTAACTGTACAGACAGTACATCCCATCAGGATCACATTGTAAAGTTAACTTTTGAGAACATATAGGCGACACAACAGCTTGGTTGGTCCCAGGGGCAGGTTCAAACTCGTGAACCATGGCTCTGAAGTCTGACAATGTACCACATCGCCACCCGCACCAAATATGTGTTAATTTGCACTGTGCCTGTGGTAATAGTAAAACATTTTGCTTGTGAAAGCACATGCACAGCGTCAGCCAAATAATGTAAAAAATAGACTCACAGATTTATTTTCTAGTTGGTTGATTCAAAGTCTTCTTGATGTCATCCACTGAACTTTGAACTTTCACTGAACAACCTCAATGCCCTAAAACACAAATAAAATTGTTCATAAATCAATTCAAGACAACTTTTAACAATGATAATACACAATTTTATATACGTATACCCGTCTTATTATATTCAATGTTTATGTGCTTTGAGCAACAATGGAAACAATGTGCTATATAAATGTCCTTACCGGTATCATTATTAATTATGGATAGTATGTAAGCAATATATCAGTGGTCCACCTGATAAAAACTGCTATGCATGATAGTATACTTTACACTATGCATACAAAATTGTTCACTGTCGAGAAGATTTTGAAACCCAAACCTTTGTCGTCAAACTACATCCCCCATGGTATTCCACCAACAGTATTTTGACAAATGTTGTACCGTATTGAAACTATCTATATTAATATTATCATTATATAGATGAATAATTATGGTACATGCCACATTCACATTTATTTATGGTGGTTTTATTCACTACTGTATGGAAGACAAAATTCCACTGCATCCCTTGATATAGAACTTTGCTTGAATCGCCAGTATAAACTACCTGTAAAAACCTGAATAATTGTCAGTATTCTTTTTTCTTATAATATAATAAGAAAAAATGCAATACCGTAAAGGGACATAACTCAAAGTGGTCCGACTCATTGTAAAGGGGAAACACCTAAATTTGCCAGTTTTGTTTTCATTTAATGACTCAATGAAATTTTTCGTATGTATTTGTCGTGAGTCGAAAAATACATAAAATATGAAAATATTGAAAACCATTGAGACATGCAGAAAATGTAGCTTGTTGCATGTAGACGAATCATACACTTTCAGGTAAAAATACATTTGCCATGAAATATGTCAACAAACCGTGATTGTATGCCTTTAAATGAACTGTATTTAGAATAAAGATCATCTTGCTATATTTCAGTATTCCAACTGCCATCATTATTAAACAGTTATTTATTTTCAGTTCAATATCAACTCTGTAACTAGAGGTACATGTACACAAATAAACTACAAATATACCACTATAAATAAAATCAATATACATTTTTATTGTTTTTAAAGTTTTAAATGCCATTATTGTGCATACTGGATTAATGCTCAGAACCATCCAGGTCAATCTGGCGATTAAATACAAACATTTAAGTCCTTAAAAGGACTCATACACTTGGGAGATTTCACCTACCGGTATGCCCATTTTTATTATTGGTCATATATAATATATAGAGCAATATTAGCAAGAATACAAACTTTCAGGCATGAAATGTCACGTAAACCCATCGAAAAATACGCCGTTGTACTTGGCGAATGGAAACAATTGTTTGTTTTGAAATTGTCGAGGCCTTCTCAACACGGGTTTCTCTGGATGGATTGCACGACTTTCTCACACACGGCGTACTCTTAATGGGTTTCTGCAAAGATTGCACAGGTTTCTCGCGCATGGCGCAACGTGGATGAAGTCACATGTCTATATTTGTTCACCAGTCAATGTTATTTAAACAAACTGAAAAATTAGCATACGGGTAGTTATCGATAACAGGTCATTTGGAAGGAATCAATTACACTGTGGTACACGATCATTTGGGCCTGTATTCTCGAAACTTCGTAAGTCCTAAGAAGGTCGTAAATACTAAGAATTTGCCTAACTAGGTTTCTGCTTATGTACATTTCTGAAGAGATCTTTTTTTCACTAAGAAGTTCTTAGCCAAGAAGTTTCGAGAATACGGGCCCAGCTCTATAACTTTGATTTCGGTGTATGCGTCGCTTTAAATGAAAACTAAATTATAAATTAGTGCATTACTAAATGTTTCCTACATTACTATTGTTATTTACTAATGATAATTGATTCTCACTTCAGTAATTATTACAACCAAAGCTTTGCGCATTTCAAGCCATCATCAGAGATGTGTGACATTTCAAATTTCAAATGTCATGTACCGGTATTTCTAAAGTTCATTCATGTAGATCTGTTTCTTCTGTGCCATCAATGACAATGTAGTGAGTTATTCAGAAAACATTTTTATAAATAATCACATTGAAATCGACTTATTAACAATTAAAAAAACCTGAATATTCAAATAATTGACTTGGCCACTAAACTACTGTCTTAGCAACCAAGGATACCGTACTGATTTTGGTGAAGAACAATCTGAAACTTTAAACCTATTCAACAAATACCAATGCATCTGCAGTTGCCTCTGGTTCCTAGAAGGTTAAAAATCTCAGAACTGGTTCCACGGATGTTTGGCCATAAAGAAGACTGCTAAACAGGTCACATACCAGCCGACACATCTGAGGGGGTGTACAACTGGCCTGTGATCATCATAACCTCAACACAGCAGCCAGAAACTCCCACGGAACCTAATCCAACGGTTGCAAAATAAAATCCCAAACACAGACCCCAATCCACAAAATGTCTAAAGAATATTAGTCAATAATTAAATTCGTCGGCATAAGTTTTTACGATAATAAGCCATTAAAGTCTTCGGATTGTGCCATCACGTGACGCAAGGTATATTTAGTGTCTTGGCTTCAAGGTTGCTTGAACAATGCAGTGGTCAGGACAGAACCCTGAAGTACAGCCAGGTAGGACCGCTAATATCCCCCCAGTGGAGCAGACCCTCCTGCACACTGGAGGCAATTGGTCAGCGACTCAGGGTCCGATTGTTAGGACCATTGCCTCATATAAGTCAGGCTTTGTTCGCAGGCCAGCAAAATGTTGGTCATTGACCTGGAAGGTGTGGGATGGTTCTGGGCATTATGCACGATAATTTCACGCTGGTTTAAGTCTAAACCTGGTCCTCAGGCTTGGGGTTTGAGCTGCAGATTAAGGTGTCTGGGTCTGGTTATGCAATGCATTGGTTAACTGGAAGGTTAGAGGTACAGGGCTTCTGTTGAGGACGTCGTAGTCATGCTTCCACCCACACAAGCTGGCCATTTTCTCTATGCATGAAGAGTTCATTATTAAGTAGAATATTTCATTGGCTCTGATTTCTTGATAATTGAATTATGTTTTATTTCTACATAGAAATTAAGATGAAACTAAATAAATATTTGTATTGTACTGTTTGTTTGTATTGCAATGTTTGTTTATTTGTATTATGTATTTGCAAATCTTATGGAACTCAAAAAAGTTATTTTAATTTCAAAAGATACTTATTAATCAACACCCATCTTCATTAGGCAGAAATGGGTAGTGTCATATTTTACATTGAAATAGATATATTGCAACAGAAAAGACTATTTTGTAATATCTATAATAATATACAGTGGACATTTAAAGCCATAACAAAGTGTATTGTTGTTTCTAATACACTGTCACATGTTCCAAAAAGGCTAGGTATGTACATGTACCATCCTTTTAGCGACAATAAATACAAGCCCCCCCTAAAAAAAACCCATACAAATAACAAAATTGAAAAGGAAATTAAATAACACACAGATTTATCTCAGCATTCCCTGTTCATTTTGTCTAATAAAAATCTGATCTCATTTCGCTCCTACCGGTAATAATTTTTACATCCTTTTATTAAACAGAGCGAACTAGTAGCAGACCTTCTGTATCCAAATATCTGAGCATCATTTTTAATCAGATTGCCATTTGTTTGATTCATCTCAAATGTTTTGGGTATTTTTACGCTTGGTTCTAATCAAAACTCCTGGTTTAATGCTGCTTTCATTAGATTTCTTAGTTTGTCACATTTAAAGGATAATAGTTAATCATTACAAATATTAAATATAAATATCACTTCCCCTTGAAATTAAAAAGATAAATAATACCGGTAAATGTTGCATGCCCAACTCAACAAGTTGTCTGAGAAGCTAGTGAGATTTGTTATCTGTTCCAGTCCACACAACTGTGAATGGGTACCCGGTAGGAAGAGATGGAATCGTGAATGTAAACCTTCTAGCGCCTTAACCGGCAGCTTGGGTTGAATACTCCCCAGGGAGTTGTGAAGGTGAAATGAGTGCACATTGATCCATTGACTGGGGTGATAAGGTAGTGCTAGGAGCATGCTTCTGAAACATGGATTTGGCGCACTATAAA
>JAUTBZ010162354.1:0-10882 GCA_032361785.1 Lepetodrilus galriftensis | reverse complement strand
TACAAGTACTGAAACAACTAGCAGTGCCAGTGCTACTAAAAAATGTTAGTAATTCAAATATAGGTCTTAAATTTTCTTAAAATTTGTCTTGAAAAGTCTTAAAAAGGTCTTAAATTTGATTGACTGAAAGGTGCAGGAACCCTGAATATGTTCTTAACTGTGACGTCATTGGCTAGGAATGGCTTCGGTCATCGTATCAGCAAACAAACTGTTTCACAAAAGACTTTGAGCCGTCGGAATCAAAGCATACTGTCCATTCCGTCGGAATCAAAGCATACTGTCCATTCCGACGGAATCAAAGCATACTGTCCATTCCATCGGAATCAAAGCATACTGTTCATTCCGTCTGAATCAAAGCATACTGTCCATTCCGTCGGAATCAAAGCATACTGTCCATTCTGAGGGATGACATTGAGCCATAGACATCGCCGATTGAGATTGCATTGGGCATTAACAGTGCGCCGGTGGCAACTTCGACAGTGGCAACATGTCATGTTTTCGGTTGAAAGTCGATTCTTAGTTTCAAGAGGAGATGGATGCATTAGGGTGTATAGACAAGAGGTGGAAGCCTATGGAGGTGATATGGGCTGCAGTATGTGGCAACAGAAAACCTCCCCTTATTGAAATACAGGGGAATCTTACAGCAGTCCGGTACAATGATGAAGTTTTAATAGTAATAATACCCTCAGTGTTGCCACTTATTGCCCAAGATCCACAAGGAATCGTTTTCCAACAAGATAACTCGGGGCTGCACGTTGCAAATGTTACAATAAACTTCCTGCAACTTAACAACGTGAATGTTTTACTGTGGCCAGCCCGATGCAGCCAATAGAACATTTATGGGACAACCTTGAGTGACAAATTAGGCAGCAAGGTAATCCCTTACTCCCCAGCAGGACGCTTGGATCCGAATTCCAGAAAACGTCCAGACAATGTCAATGAGACGACGTTTACCTTATAATTTGTTAATTTTGTGAACAATTATCTATCGGTGTACTTTCTTTTGGACCTAAGTATATATTCACTGTAGGATTAAACCTTGTAGTGTTTTGTAGGAAAGCCAAAAGCATGAAGTGAATGAATTGCATGCACGTGCTAACTGATTTGCTACCATTTTGTTTCACACACATACACATTCACAATGTTCATCTAAGCTCTCTAGTGTAGTGACATTTAGTGCAGCCTGAACGCAGCCCTGGTTTCTGCCGTTGTGCACACAAAAGAATCGGGATAAACTAAAATCAAAGAGAGATTTCTCTAATATCTCGTATATAGCTAATTCTGCTAATGAACTTTGTGGTAATTATACCTGTATTATTTCTACTCGTTACATTTGTCACTGTGTTGTTACATCTATGTAGAGAGAGAGAGGGAGAAGATATCAATGTGGAGAATCGTGATGAGGTAAAAGACGAAAAGGAGTACAATCCAACAAATCAGCCCATCCAACAAATCAATACGTCTAACTACCGAGTTTGTTGATGGCATCACCATTCAATTTAGGCCTTAAGGTACCTGGTAATTTCAGTGGGAATCATTAAAAAATGACAGAACAATATGGCAAAAAGTATGCACTGTCCCAGAGAGGCCGAGGCTGGCGCGACTGTTCAAGAGATGAGTGGGACCTGAATTGTGTGGAACCAGGACTGGCAATCATTAGAACCAGGACTGACAATACATAGAACCATGTTCACAGACATTGGGAAAAGGCATTGGCTCAATGTTCTAAGAAGAAAACATCCATTGAAATTCTGACAATGAACATTTGAGGTACCGGTATAAGAAGTGGCGCATTGGCAGTGCCATCAATATCACAACACGTCTCTTTGACTAGCATGTCATTCCCAATAGCATTATCAATGCACTACCGGTATTGTATTTCCCTCATCTGACATTGCCAAACATACCATAGCAACTCCTTTTTACCGTAAGGAACATTGGTACTTAAAATGAATTCTTTAATGTAAAGAACAGAATATATTGGAGGAAACCAAGCAACAGAATGTTCTGATAATACTTGAAACAGGTGAGAATGCATAGGTGTTCACAGATAACTGCTGCATAGAAACACATTGCAATCAACACAGACTGATCACTTTCACACCAATAAAATCGCTCGCTTCAAATGTTGTATTCCTCCATTTTATAAAATAAAGCTTGCTTGATCAAAACATATACACATGTACTTGCTTTGGTTCCAATTCCAATGTTTATAAAACATTCTCCGCAGCCTTATAAACAGAGATGAGCCCAATTCTACACAGGTTTTTTGGCTAATTTATATCACAGGCTCTCAAATGTTGGTTTACATTTGTCAGGGACACCGGTATAAGGCTACATGACTAACACAGGTACTCGGTTCCACTAACACTTGATTACCAACTGTATAGTAGCCCACATTATGGATATTTGTTGTGTTAATACATTTGTATTTCTCCCCATCAACCAGTCACAGTTGTCATATTAAGAAACTGCCAACATTAATTCTTATTCAATAAATAATAATTCAACAACCATATCGTTCTAAGAGTTGTCCTCAAACATTTGGCCCTGATTTCTTGAAACAAACTTGCTCAGCTGAGATTTCTCCCATTGACTTGGTGCTGTAAGTAACACACATTACAGCACTGAGTAAATGGGAGAAACAGTCAGTTGATCATCAAGCACTATTATGGGGGTCAACAGTCAGTTGTTGGAGCCAAGCACTAGCATGGTAGGGGTCAGTTGTTCAGTCAAGCACTAGTATGGGACTCCGTTGTTACAGTCAGTTTTCATATCAGGAATCCATGCATCTAGCATATTTCATATCCACTAAGATCTGATCCACGAGAACGTCGTTTTCGGATGACGTGTCCACAAGTCTCACTGACACCATGCCTGAACTCTCGTTCTTGTCGCAAACCAAACAACAGAAGTCACGACCTTGAGTCATCTCCATGAACTTGTATTTGGCCGACTCCGACCATGGACCCTTGACGTTCAGTGGACCCAGACCTGAAATAGTTACGTCGTGCCGTCACATCCAATACTTATACTGGTTACAATATTACTTTTAATTGCTATGATAATTTGATAGAAAATATTTTTAACTTTCATGAACTTATCAATAGAAGTCTTCTCATTTTCTCTCGACTGGTAAAACTTCACCAATCCACATCATATCACTGAATACACAACATAATGTTTCATCACATGGCTCCATCACATCCTTCAACAATAGAATGTCAAAAAATGGACCTCCCAATTTTGTAATTGTATCAGCCAAACAGAGTTAAATTAATTCAATTTTTTTTTGGTTTTGTTTTGACCGAGTGTTCCTTGATGTACTAAATCTACATTTAGATCAAGGGAGACTCTAATAAAATAGTTATGCTTACAGTTATTTAAAAATAAAAACAGAAGAGATTCATCTCCCAAATAGATTAACTTCTTACACGAATAATCAATAAACTAATAACCAAACTCAAACATGTTACAAATTGTGCTAGTAAAGTGCATAGTTGGTGTACAAATCTGACACAGTCCTGTACAACATGCAAGCTGGCAGACAGTGGAGTCTGTCATACACGGTGCACGTAAAGATTATGGTTTGGCATGAAATGCATTAACACCCCTATTTCATAGATTATCTTGGGAAATACTTCATGGAATGAAAAACAAAAAAACTTCATTTTCTTATTTCATTTGCCCTAACCAAAATTTAAAAAATGAATTTGCATGTGCATGTATGTGAAGAAGAGCATCAGCACTTGCAAATCGAGCCTTTTTACCCATTCCTTCTATAGTAGAAAAATGTTAGTATATAATATTAGTATATAATAATATTAGAAGTATTAGAAATAATCAACATACAACTATGGTATTCTGGGGTGAGAATTGGGTAAATTAATTTTCTGCCAAAAGTCGTTGGAAGGGAGGGCTGCTGAGAATACTTGTAGTTACTACAAACTATACGGCCTGCCATTGGACTTGCAGGCAGCTATTGTAGCTATTGAGCTCTTGTATTCACCATAAGACTATAACACTCGGCTATCTGCGACAGATAGCTACGAGAGCACAATGGACTGTGGATACGAGAGCACAATGGACAGTGAAACAATGGACAGTGGATACGAGAGCTTCGAGAAACGATCCCCAGAACAAGACTATTTCACTTGAGAAAGATTATCCACCACATAGGGTGTAACATTTACATGAAAATTTGTCTTTTGGCGACCACCAAATACATGAACCCAAGTCTCACCCCTTTGGCAACATGTCAACAAATTATTAATAATAGGTCATCTATCTACCTCCTTGATGTAAAGCTGAAATGTTGAAAGGTATTTACATGAAGATATAGTGATTAGGAATGAACGTAAAGCATTGGGTCACATAATATTTCCTTGGATTTTATATTTCCTTAGATTTCACTCTCATGCGCCATAGTAGATTTGAACACTTTTGTGATCGGCCAAGTGTCATAAAACTGCTTAGAATGGAACTGTCTCTCACCGTGGAGCTTGGCTTTGATTGCACACAGGGGTAAGGCAAAGAACCTCTCTGGGAGGGGCTGTACGTCTTGTAGTTCAAGCACGTTGTACTGGCCGTAGTCGGGGAAGTATACAGACAACTGAAAACACCAACAAGATCCTACTTGAATCCCAGTGTCATTCCAATGTGTGAAAACAATTATCTTCCCAGTTTTGTAAAGATGACGATTTGAGCTAATTCATTGTAAAGGTATACACTTTGTGTTCTGTTTTTCATATTTGATATACGCCATATCATAAAATAAATAAATATCCAGTGAATCCGGCAATCTGATTGGTCCACGTGACCCCAAAACATTGCATTCATACCATGATGAACGAAATTTTCTTAGGTGGCATTGTGACGTCACGTTATATATGACGTCATCTATACTTGATGTCGGCAAAATATCAATGCGCCGCTTCTAAAATGTAGACTAAAATCATTGATGCATTATATCACGCTATTGTATCAAGTAATACCCAACCAATTTGTTATGTTATTTATTTATAAGGATTGAACTTTTGTATGAACCGCTTCGCGGATTTATACAGTTTGCACATCGGTTTTTACGTTCATACCTCGATGAACGCAAAAAATATTCCAGTCAATCCTTAATTGAATAAAAAAATTGATGGTAGCGGTTTATATCTAGAATAAAAATAATAAGATTAAAAAACTGGCCCTTGGAAATGGTTCTGGGGTCTATCAGGCCTCAGACTTCACACTGGTTCATGTTTACTATCTCGACACAAACCTTAAAGAGTTGGTTTTTATCCTTCATAACTGAAAGCCTTATTACCGGTAAGACTGGGGATGACAACTGATCTGACCTGCTTGTTTATGATAGAATTGATGATGATCCTGTACCACGCCCCCTCCAGTAAGCCCGCCATCATGGATCCAACACTGACGTCCTCCAGCTGTACCGCCACGCGCTGTCAGAATGAATGAATGAATGAATGAATGAATGAATGAATTGGTGTTCTATTTCACACCACAGTGAGAATCGCTGTCATAGAATTTTTAAAAAGAAAATGTAATTAGGGTTCAGAGTCGCTTTCTAGATTCTTTCACTAATATCACGACTTGTCAGTTTAGGGCAAGAGGATAACCCACATCTGTTGCCGTAAACCTTCGCGCACAGGCTGGTATTGACAGACCAAGGATGATATCTGCATTTCCACTCTACAGATGGCACATCCTATATAAATATCAAGTCGGAAATGTAACTTTAGCGAACATTGATGCCGGTCCCCCCTGGGCTTGATTTGAACTTGGTATCTTTGGCTCCGAAGTCCAAACATTCTACCACTGTGATACCACCCTCCCTGTCACAGAAATACAACACTAAGAAAGTTTAGGGTTTACATATGGAGCCTAGCATGTTTTGTATGCACATACCCTGCTTCAACTCAACCAGATTTCCACCGATTGTTGGTGCTAACTCATGGAATATCCTGCTGCAGTTAGAGCACTGATACCACTCGGATATGTTATTAATTGACTCTAAACTTTTAACATCTTTTGGGCTCGAACAATGTGCTTTCTGGGATGACTCTCTAAGCAATATGCCCCAACAATAGCCATGTAACAAGACTTTCACCAGATGCAACTCTGGCAACGTCACAATAGTTCCGTGGAATGGCAACAACATTGACAGGTACCTCAGTGTGTGTGTTGAAGTATTCATTGAGATCTTTCATCATGCTTTCTAGCACTGGTACCAACTTGTATGGGGCACACTGAAAACAATCATTAAACGGTCCAAGAAATATTGTAAAGCTAAATCTGATAATTCAATGATATTTCTCTTGGGGATATACGCAGAATATTTATACAACAATATACACTGACTGAAGTTTATCAACCCAAAATGTGTCAAACTGCATTCAAATCCCTCATAATATCTGAGGATCAAAGCCAAGATATGATTTCAATGAGACTTAATGTTAGCATCAGAGAACTTAATGAAGATGTTGAACAGAGATGATTCTAAGATTTGGAAATATATTTTACTTATCTGCAATACAAATAACTAATGCTGTGATTCATTAATACATAGGTGCTTTTAGATTTGATTTTCACATACCCAAAAGTTTGATGGATCCGATACCCACAAGACATGGATATCAAATAGTTCTCCCTTTCCGGGAATGTCGACCAAGCCAGGCATGGTTAGACTCCCAGCGCTATGCTCACTCCAAGTACCACGCTCGGTCCGCTCACCCCATGTGTACAAACCACTCCGTTCGTCACTTCCTGCTACTACAGGCTCACTTCCTGCCACGACAGGCTTACTTCCTGTCACCACAGGCTCACTTCCTGTCACCATGCGTTCACTGGGGGCTGTAGAAGACTTGGCAGCAGGAATACTTGGAAGTTGACCGGAAACATTTGAAGTATCATCCACCTTGATTGATAAACTGCCAAGTGTCTGAGATATGGAACTGGCAGCACTGTCGGCGTGTGTGGGTGGCACTGAGGCTGGATGTGAGGAAGTACTGGACGGCACGTAACTGGCAGCCAGCGACTCGGCTTCCTCGTCCGTTCCCCACGAGTTAGTCCTTTCTAACGATACACGCTTCTCAGCTTTCACTTTGGAAATGGCTTTCTGAATTTCCGAGTTAATATTGATGTCAGTGTCGTCATTGGTGTCATATAGTATGACTGATAAACGTTCGTCTCTGGAAGGAAATAATTATATTGAAGCACCAATTTTAATCATACCTTCTGTACTTAAATCATTCAATGCTAGAGGTCATCTACATTTTCTAAAATATCTGAGATATTGATATGTAAAGCTGTACTGAATGTCCTTATTACAAATAGGTAAAAGGTTAATGAACCACTACTTAAGAACACGGCTTGTATGTAAGTGGCAGGCTTGTGATGTGGGGTGGGATTATACGCTAACTGAAATCAGATTAGTTATACATATCAACAATATCTTAACCCTCACCCTCCTGAAGGCGACTTAAGTTTCACGATCACATGCAAAAATAGAACACTGATTTTATTCAGCAGAGAGAAGGTTAAGGCAACTTGTTGTGCCTATGGTACACAACATCCTTATACAATGTCCACTGACCTATCAACAATGTCCACGACGCATGTCTTCCCCAGCGCCAAGTCAATCAGGCTTTCTAGCGCTGTTACTGTGTCAGTGACTTTCTCAAGGCCGTGCAAGTAACATCGCACCACCTGAAATGTCAGACATAAACAACAAAATGGCTAGTGATAGCTAGTCTGCCAATCTGAACGCAGCAATGTTCATTTATTTATAATTTTTTAATTGGGGCTTAAAGTTGCTTTCTAGCATCTTTCACTAATATCACGACTTGTCAGTTTTAGGGCAGGAGGAAACCCACAACATCCATAGTGCTGAATGTTGCAGCAAACCTGTGAGCACCAGCTGGTACTGACAAGACCAAGGATGATAACTGCATTATCGATGCGATGTGTAAAGTTGGGCCTGAATTGATTAGCCACATGGTAAATGTCCGTCAAACAATAGCTTAGCAAGGCAAATATAACCGAGGCGACAACTTTGTATTCAGGATTAAATCACATTGTGAAACAAGTGGAAGAAATGTCCAGAAGAATGCATTGGATGGACACTACCGTCTGCTACATGGCAAAGCTTGCTGGACATCTGAAGGGGTGCTTGGCTTTGTGATAGATCAACATTGCTAACTTACAGGGTTAGAACTTATCTTTAAAACATACTCGCCCGAACAATGATAGAAATAACAAAACATGAAATTTGTACTAGCCCATAGGCTACCTTTAACATTAGGAGAAATGCCGGGCAAGTGGGAACTTCTATCCCTGAACTTACTTGATACGGCAGCGACACATTGAGATCTGTGGGAAGGAAGCGGAGCTGTGAGATGTTGATAGTTTCCGAGTCGCCGTGATCGGTGAAGTAGCACTCAGCTTTGTTGGCGGTGACGGAGTTGATGAGGACTCTCTGATATAGGCTGTCCATACACGCGATGCACACCTGCCCCACCACGACCGACGGTAAGGCAGGCGCCTGCTTATAGCTCACTTCAAGCTGACGCTCTAGCTCGTCCAACTTGTCCTGAAAACCAGGTGCACACTGCAATGTCTTCAAAACCCTCAACAAGAGTTTATTTTGCAACAGGTACAAATTCAATATTATCAAGGATATCCATTTCATTGCTGGTCTACTATGCTGGTCTAGATTTAGCAAGTCCGACTCAAATTAACACGGAAGTCCCGGGTTCAAGCCTAGCTCATACCATGCTTAGATTTACACTGACCCAGCTGTAAATGGGTACCCAGTAGGACCAGATGGAATTGTGAATTAAGGTTCGAGTGCTTGAAATGGCAGCTTGGCTAAAAGTGAAATTGAGTGCACATTGATCCAGTGACTGGGGTAGTAATACATTACATGTGGACGTATTAAAGTACAAGTACAAGGTGCTACTTACTGAGTATTCCTCTCCAACTATCCTGATAGTGATGGCCAGATCGGGGCTAATGAAGCACACGTACACGTCGAGGAATTTCTCATCAGGCAGAATCACAGTCCCTGTCAAAAATTAATACAATGTTAGGAACTGTGTTACTATTGGTAAACTGTTTTAATAAGAGAATAATGCAAAAAGAGGTGGCTGGCTAAGTTTACAAAAAGATCATTATTATTATTATTATTATTATTATACATCATTATTATTATTATTATTATTATTATTATCATTATTATCATTACTTATGATTACTATTATATGTACAACTGACCTGGGTCGCCAGCAGCTGTTTCTGGGCTTTCCTCGGATCCCAAGAGATCATATTCTGCCTGCACTAAGCCAAGTTCCACAAGCCGCGTATTAACAGACAGGGAATCCTTTTTCAGCACCACATTACATTGGCCATCTGAATTTTGAAAAATGACACATTAAATGACATCTAGTTCGAACGACCTCACTCATTCCATGTGTGATCCATAGTGTCCACATCTTCCCTTAAATTCCACAGTAATTATTTATTTATTTATTTAATTATGTAATGATAATTATAGTGTTCATAAGCTACTTAGTTGACATACAACCTACCAGTATTGTATGAAATAGTGACTGTGTTTATGGGAGAATCTTTCACAATTTCAGAGAATTCTTTCAGGGATGGAGAAGGATTGCTTTCATTCTGAAATTTGAAAATATCACAGATTTAGTGTAAGCTGAATTTTAGAAATGATGAAATAATTAAACACATATCAGGGAGTCTTGTTCTCACCATGAATCTATGTACTGTAAATCATGAAATTAACGCCAGCAGAATATTAATACGCAAAAATGCGACCGCCGTATTTAATTGCTGCATTAAAGGCAAGACTGGTGACCAAACATGAATGGAGACATGGCTGTTCGCATTTTATTGGTATCGCATTTACGTCTAAAATCAAATTAGTGACGCGTTCATTTCATTTACAGTAGTCTAACATGTATGTTGTATGTGGGTGACATAATTTCTTCAGGTTTTAATTTGGTTTTTGAGTCACTTTAACCCTCTCCCTGCTGGAGGCAACTGGAGATGCCCTAATAAACAATGATTTTGCCTATTCCAGCAGGGAGAGGGTTAAACTGTGCACTGACCTTAGTGTGGATGACAAGCACTCCGTACAATGAGCAGGGGATGGCCTGCGCTGGGATGTCAACTGTGACCTCGGGTAGTGGACGTATAGAGGACACAGGCACCATGTCAACATTGCCGTAGTCAACAAACTGCACTTGGACAGTCTGAAACAGATGAGAATCCATATTGTTACCAGTCACAGTGGAACATCATGTCCTGTGTTTGTGGAAATCACTGTCATATTACATGCACACAGATGAATTCCTGGATTTCAGGAACCGACATCTATAGATAATTTTATATATTGCAATAATTCATACAACGATTTATTTAAGTTTTACTACAGTGGATAAGAACAATAACCTACTCATGATACTTCATACTCAAAATCATAGAAATTAGGTTATCATTCCCCGACTGAAATTAGTGTTGTAAGTCCCTGGCTAAAGGGGTAAGTATGTGTTACATTGTTTACACACTTTAGATAATTTGCAATCCTGGACCCAAGATTATGAAAGCTTTTGAGTATGATTTCATGCTCGTTCAAAATGTATTGACGATTTGTGAACAAAAATTTGAGTTGAGCATGAAATCATAATGAAATATATTTCGTAATCTTGGGGACTTTAGACTCCTCCATAAAAATGTCAAGCACAAATTATGGTGTTTGTCTGCCGGCCTATGAAGATCTGGTCACGAGATTACGAAACTTTCTGAGCACAAAAACGTACTCAGACTATGACGTCACATGACGTTTTATGAACAC
>JAUTBZ010162343.1:0-10884 GCA_032361785.1 Lepetodrilus galriftensis | reverse complement strand
ACATATCCATAATATACCTGCAAACACAGCTCCCAGGCATACATATACCCACACACTCCCACACATATCCATAATATACCTGCAAACACAGCTCCCAGGCATACATATACCCACACACTCCCACACATATCCATAATATACCTGCAAACACAGCTCCCAGGCATACATATACCCACACACTCCCACACATATCCATAATATACCTGCAAACACAGCTCCCAGGCATACATATACCCACACACTCCCACACATATCCATAATATTCATCAGATGAAGCCCACGAGTGTAAAACTACCTATATCATAGGTCGCTCTGTTGTCTGTTTCCAGGGTGCCGGCATCTTCTCACATCTCGCAGGATGCAGCTCAGCTAGATTCTCGACACGACGTCTCCCATGCCCACATGTCCAGCAGCCACGGTCAGCTGTTGACCAGTCACAGGTCGTCCGGCAGTCGTGCCAGGGTTGACGTCAGGGACGTGTACAACGACGTGGACTTTGATGAAGACTTTGTCAGCGGGCGTCGGTGCGACTTGACCGATGACGACGTGTCGTCTGCAGCGTCGGCCGATGTGGTGGCGGAGGCCAAGTACAGACTGAAGAACCTAGAGAAGGAGGCGCATGTATGTCCAGCTGTCCATGTGTGTGTGTCTGTTTGTGTTTCAGACCTTTCATAAAGATTGATATATTGAATTGAGTTTCACTTAGAAGACTGCAGAATAACATCTTGTTTCTCTGATATCAGAACTTGGAGCGGGCGTACACAGACTTCCACTACCAGATGACCAACGTGGCGGCAATCCCTGACCGCCTGTCTCCCACCCGGATGAGGCAAACAGCTCCGGAGATAGTCCGAGGTACAGTTACACACAATGAACTAGTCCTGTGTACTGACATTTCTATTGTATTTAAGGATGAAATCACTGGAATGTCATTGGGCCTACTCCTTTCTAGCTATAATTTCTGTACTTTCTGTCCGACGCATGCGCAGTTACCAAGGATCAACACCGCACATTGTAACTGCGCATGCATCGGACAGAAATTACAGCTGATCTGTGGTGCCTGTTTCAGAGCATCACCCGCTTACCTCCCCTACTCAGAGCCCAATACCTCCTCACAGACTCATGTCGTCCACTCCATACAAGAAGGGCAGCAGACGGTCTAGCGATGACTACGATGATGGTAAGACTTGAATTGTCATTGATAAAATATATGTTCAACTAATATTTTCTACATGATGCTACATTGCATCTAGTTGCATAATTAATGTGCTCGCTCTATATGCGATTGAAATTATCAGCATATTTTTAACCATTTTAACCAAGAAATATTCTTTGTTAGCCTGGATTTATTTACAAAAGCATTTCTCAAATGTTTACAATGATATCTTGTTCATTGTTTCTCATCGCAAATGGTTGAAAGATTCCTGCAGCAACATTAAACTCTGTAATCACTTATTCATTCACTCACTCATTGTTTGTTCAGCAAATCTTTTTTAAACTTGGGATTTGTTTGTCTACAGATAGTTTTGAGGAGCTGAGTGTCGGTAGAGACAAAGGAAGAAAATCGACAGTGCCACGGTTTGACATCTCCAACATGTCTGACGATGGTGCCACTGGGTAGGTGATGACGTTTGTAGTCACAGATCTTGGTACCTTGTCAAATAATTTTATGATGTGATAATCGAAGTGTTAGTGTTGTGATGTGATATTGGAGTGTTGAATATTTCACGGTTTTGCTTCAGGAAAGAACGCAGAGTCAGTAATCGTCCAATCACAGTGTCTGATCTGGAGGCGCGGCCGGGGTCACCGAGCATGTTGGTCGTAGTGGCATCATCTGGATCCGGTGATGGTCCGGGCCAATCAGACGGTGAGTATGGCAATATGTGTCATTAGACAGGCAGTACTCGGTAGAGAGTTGCACTGCTAAATTCAAAACTTCCTAACACAATGATTTAAAAGACAAACAAAATATTCTTTCATTATTCCAATGTAGAGGTTAAATTTCTAACATCATACTATTTGTAATATTAGCAGTCTCAAATCTGGTTGTTTCTATCAGATAATCAGGGGAATGCGGTGAACGATGTTGCTAGTGCCGGGACTGTGAGGGCTGTGGAAGACAACGCTCCAGATGTTCCACAACATAAGACAACTCTGCCACCGATAGCCACGCTGCCCCCAATATCTCTAGACTCCGCCTGGAACACCCAGCCCATCTCGCTAGATTCCGCATGGAAGGGAGGTAATGCCCGTGACATACACGTCTACGCTAAAAATGGTTAAATCCTGAATTTGTAATATTTATGAAGATGCTGGTTATGGAGACATATATTCCTGTGTACATGTATTGTCCATTCAAATATATCTTGTCATATTATGTTTGATAATGTATTTGCATGAAGAATGACATGTATTTAACCACTCGGTCAATCAATTTCATGACAAAAGTCATGTATGCGTGACATATTCCCGCTGTGACTAAAAGCACTAATTCAATCACTCAATCACTAAATCCTGATAACGTAGATTTCTCATCACATACTTCCAGGAGAGAGGGATGAGGAGGAAGACAAGAGGAAGATGGAGGAAGAACGCGAGAAGCGTGACGAAGAACGACGGCGGATCGAGGAAGAAGCGTTCGACCGAGAACAGGAAGAACTAGCCAGACTTGAGGTAGTCTTTGTGTAGATGTCAATGTAGACATGTAAATATCATATTTTTATGTAGATGTCACTGTAGACATGTAAATTTCATATTTTTATGTAAATGTCGCTGTAGATTGAGTTAGCATATTTTTGAAAGGACCACTCTAGATCGTCCTTCCACTCTCCACACAGGGCAAGCAGGACAAGCAGGACGCCATTGCTCCCCCGGCTGATGGCGACAAGCCTAAGGAGGCGGAGACCAAGGCAGACGATGACAACATAGACCCGATGATGAAGCAGTACATGGCCATGGTGCAGCAGAAGAAGAAGGAAGAAGACAGTCAGGTCTGGCAACAACATGGCTCCTCTAGTTTCACCAATACTGGGAGTATGTAGGAGAAGCACTGTGCAGTAGCCACTGGCTTCTTTGTACCTAGTCATGAAGCTCTGGTATCCAGTAGGAGACCAGGGTCCGTATGCACAGACGTAGTTTAGTTAAACCGTAGTTTAAAGATCATACCGACAGTATAACTCGTCGCTTAAACCTAGTTTAGTCTAAACTGTGGTTGAACTACATTTATGCATACGGACCCAGGGGTGTGCGTTCAATGACTAAACTGGCCACCGTCTCAAGAGTCCTATGAACCGTACATGGGACAGAGAACCAGTTTAGCTAAGTAGCTAACTCAGCCCTGTGCTGATTGAACGCACCCCAGGATTATCTAATAGTGATCTGTCTGCCTGATCACTACGAGAACATTACTGTCTCTTCATGAGTACGAGCTTCACTATGAGTAAGCTTTCTGGCATGGATTTGGTGTACTATCAATTATTATCTGAGAGAATTCTGAACATTTTCTCTATTCAGGTTTAAATAATATTAATAATAATTTTTAATTTAAATTGTTTTGGATAAGTATGGTAAGGAAGTAATGTACAATTATAGATCTTTGTTATTTTTACAGGTGAAGAAGGAAGAAGATTCAGGGTCTAAAAGTAAACAGGTTAGTTAAGTGTTCCACTTCAATATTGGCAAAACGTCTTTGTTCCTTGCTCTTACAACATCTATGCTACATTTTACAGTGTCCGTCTTATCGTGATATTTGTATTGCATACTACCGGTATTGTGTTTCTGTCAGGTGGTCTTGTTACTGCTTGAAAGTATTATAACCATTTCACTTCTATCATCTGCAGGAGAACTCTCCACCTCACTCGGAGCAAGAACTCTCAGTGGCTGAAGACATTCACAGGTGAGTACATGTATTAGTCACAGACAGCGGAGATGCTTTTAACCCTATTTCAGCTGAATTTCAATCCTGCTCTATATGGCCTCCATGGTTACCTTTGACATTAAGGTTAAAAATCACTGTATTTGACAAGTTGGAAATTTTAAGCCCTTTATTCCAAACCTTCATTATTATTTTTTGCAGTGAAAAAGGATCTGATGACGACTTTGGATGGTAAATCTACAGCTATTCTGAACCTGCCAAAACTTCAACGATACCCAAAGACGATGCTAAACAAGAACACAAGACTTCTTTCATGATAACATTTCAAATACAATATCAAATACTCTTCTCATTATTTATGATATTCCAGGCAGTGTACTACCTCTATGTAGATATGCACGTAATGCTATTTCATTGGGATGCTGTTTTGTAAAAGTATACAATAATAATTTCTGTAAAATTAATCTCATTGTCTCACAGACCGATTGTGGAATGTTTTTAATTCATTATATGGTTACCCTGTTTAAGTTATTTCATTATAATCATGTGATCTATTGTTACAACAATGAACTTTTATTTTTATTCACTTTTTATGTTTGTTCGTTATGAATTTTCAGATTTTCGAGTTCAATCGTACCAAATTTTGTAATTTTAATTTTCCATATTAGAATATTTTTCAAACTTCTCTAATTTTCATAACTAATTGTGAGTTCTTGTACATTCATTTGCTGTTCAGTATGTTTTAGGTGATCCGATTTCATTACTTTTAAGATTCCACATGATTTTCTCTGTGACTGAGAACCAATATGCAGATTTTTATTATAAAAATGACGAGAGGATGCATGAATTGTTTACGCTTTTAGTCCAATCATGTAGTAGATTTCTTATCATCAAACATCGTCACAACGAATTACCAGTTCCTTGTAAATATCAGTGTCGCATGAAAATGGTGATATTATGTAATCCGTCCATATATACATTATAATTGAAATAGGAAAATAAATGTATATACTGTACATGTAAGATATTGCGTATATGTATTTATGAATAAATATTTTATATATTCACTTCATGCACAGTACTTAGTTATCTGTTTTCAACCATCATAGAGGTTTTTAGCAGCTCAGTTGGAGTTATAGTACAGAATACTTTCAGGTGTGCATTCAGCCCACACTACTTTTAACTACATTCTACTACTTTTCACTATGAATTTGGACACCATAGTATTTTGTAGGAAGCATGATTCGGATGGAATGGACACATACACAAACTGATTTTCTGCTATTTTTTACTAAAAACCTGTTCAACCAGCCAGTACTTTGTAGAAAAGTAGTGTAGTGTAGGTAAATGTAATGCAGCCTGAACGCAGCCCAGGTGATAAGAAAATATGTCAGTACTAAAAACAAAAAGAATGGCAGATTTCTGTATGATTTTATGATCTGATGAACATATTTGTACAATGATGAATGAAAACTAAACAAAGAATTACTTGCAACATAGTAACAAACAATAACATTAATTGCAGTACTACTTTCTAGACAGATTTGACCAAAAAAATAGCACATACACACAAACATGTAAGATCATGCTGATATCCAATCAAATCCACTGTTCTTTGGGGCAAATCAATCTGATTACTCCCAGGAGAGAATGGCTAAAATCTTCCCAAGTTGGCATCGTGCCAAGGACAATGAACGTTTTCAGTTTCATATTCCGATTGCATCCATGTACTACATTCGTACTTTTGGAATGGAGACATTTGCCTATATGGAGGTTGCATGTTTTGTTGACTAATTCGTTGGTTTACATCACTATGGTAATATTTAATCCAAATGCAACAACACATGTATTGGACATTTCTCTGGTCACTAGACGTAAGTAAGTGTGGTCATCTCTTGCAAGAAAGAACGGGTCATTGAAAATAAATATTAATTATGGAATTTCCTGTATGCAATATTACAAGACAATTCAAAATCCAAGACATTGGTATGAAATAAATATAGTTTCATCAATCTTGAACATGAATAATGTGAATGAGTTTTGTGAATAACATTATTCTTCAAAGTATTTCAATACTGAAATGATACTGTCAAGATGTTTGGAGGGAACATTTCTTAAAATTATATATTTTTTTTATATGTCAATTATTATTTTGAACGATATAGAACTAGATCGATGTAAATGGCTAATAAAACTTTTACAAAGAAATCACATCTTTGATAACAATTCAGTGGGAAGATTAAGAAATAGAAATTGTATAAAACAATACTAACAATACATAACGTGAATACTTCATAAAAATGTATCAAAGTCTTAAAACTAGTGGAGTTATGGTGTGATTTAAAATGTGGAGTTTGGCAGTGATTCTGATACTGGTTATGAAATATGGGATGTATTATTTGAAGGTCAATTTTAAGAGAGAAAAAACATTATTACATATATGGCCATGGATAAGTACACATTTACACTTTGACATGAAACATTTTCACAGATTGTATCTACCGTAGTTGTATTATCAATGTGTAATACACTGAACACAGGTTTTTACGCACAGATGAAATACGTGTACGATACTGATCGATGAATAGCACCATCTGAAGAATATTTCCACACATGCACATCTTACAAATGTTTATACACGTGAAGTCTGTCAAGTGTCACTTTCACAACTGCCTTCTGAAAAATTCAGTCATTTCTTAAATATTCACACTTTTTTAAAAAACCACGTACACAAAAAGTATTCCTTTCAACATATAAAAACATCGGTCATCTTTCACTTCATCCTTGAAGAATTCAAGGGAGGTAATTGCACTATTCCCTTACATGTCTTTATGCACACAAGTGTTGAATACTTTCACTAGTCGTTGAGACGCATACTTTTCAATGCTTCTTGAAAAATACTGTTGAGTTTGGTTTGGAATTTGTCGACTTTGTCCCAATTTTTCGTTTTCACCGCCACGCGACACAATTCTTGAACGCTTTCAATGCTGCTGTCCTCGTATTGAGCTGGGTATAATATGTGCTGGGATGAAAATCTGAAAGAAATATGTATTTGGATTAAATTTCATATTTCAAATCAATAACCGTGCAAAAGGGAGATAACTACACAAAGATAATAGGGCTGCTCGATTGGTCAGAAAGTGGCTAGCCTCATTGAAAGATGCGAGTCATGTCACACGACGGCAAGAGTTCAAATTAAACAACCCAACTCGCTTCCGTTCAGACAAAATGCGGCTAGAAATTTGACAGGTAAAACTTTTAAATGTACGGTATGGAATATAAAAAGTAAAAAATATATGATTACCTTTTTCCAAAACTGTCCGATACAAAAATATGTTCGAACAGCATTTTGACATCATTGATGGATTTCATTCCTAGAATATCATGGTTTTGTTTGTAGATCTTGATAAAGTCATCGAAAGCCATCGCAGTTTGGCTCAGGTGTGCTAGTTCACGAACTTCTGGATCTGAAATTTGGGAAAGCTATGAAGTAATTTAAGAAAACAATGACTGTACTACAAAGTCAAATAATAATACATAATAATAATAGGGTGCACTCAGAAATCACATAAGAAATACTAAAATATGGGGTTTGCATGAGCACAACATTTTATAGATATATATTATTGAGTGATCTAGTCAATTAGAACATCTAATTTCAAGAAGTGGTTCGTGTACGGGTGAAATGTTCCTGCTGCGATGTTAAGCACTAATTCATTCATTCACAAAGTTGATTGGATTAGAGTTATGATACACGTGGGACATGTAACCACAGCTTTTAATTAACATTCCACTTCCTCGGAATATTGGCTGTTCTGAGGACAAGATTTTCATTATGACAGGCTGAAAATATTCCCATCAAACTATGCCAATGGAAAAATCGGACGTTCTTCTATCAGCCATGCCTCTGTTACCTATATCTCTCAGATTCTTTGAGCATTCCTTGAGCGCCTGTGACGTCTGCCACACAGTCACGTGCAGACTGTCGGCGTAGTCGCTGATGGAGTACGGCAGGACGTAGCCGTCTACGAGAGACAGCAGGGCCAGCGTGGCGACACGGCTCACCGCGATGTGGTACTTGAAGTGGTGGTGTGTGTCCAGACTCCTCATTCCATAAACATCACTCTCCACCTAAACAGAGTGAGTGAGTGAGTGAAACAAAAAATGCCACCGGAAATTATAGTAAACATTTATAATTATATACAATGTATTTACATTTATTGTAATTCATAAAAGACTAAGTAGAAAACTTCAAAAAGTACATAGACATTTAAAAAATACATAATGCATAAATGTGATAATTGGCAAAAGAATTATGAATGTCCTATAAATATGAAGATGTCCTATAGAATGATGATACATTATAAACATAAAACTGTCCAATAATCATGGTAATACCCTACAGAAGAATGGCAATGTAGAAGGATAATGAATGTCCTAAAATAATGTCCTAGAATCCTCATGGTGTTCTAACCTTGTTGCTGCCCTGGTACTGCAGGTGTATTTCAGGCACACCAGCCATATGGAGGAAGGGATGGTGGGTCACATGCTGTGTGTAGAGTTTGAAAGGCGACCACTGCATGGAGCTCAAAGCCGCCTTTCTCTCCCAGTCATCGAAAATTGTAGTTTCCTGGTTCAGTGGATTAGGAACCTGTTGCGAAATAGAAATGGATAAATTTAAGTTTTACCAAAGCATTAAAGAATTGGAACCGCCAATAACATGTATACTCGGACATGATAACTGTATTTGATAATTTTTAACACAAGTTAATTACAATATTAAAAAATATAATATTGAACAATGCTACCCATATCTTAAATGTTAACATTGGCATTATTTCTTATATCATGTACAATTCAAATTTAGAACTACCCATATAGAAAAAATATGTAAATTCAAAATTAAATTTAATACATATTTAATATTTAATATTCAAAAGGATGTATTTCTGCTGCGCTACTGACCTTATTTGCTGCGAGATTGAGTAGATTGGTGAGTGCGGGGACGACAGTTGCAGTGATAGTCTGGTTGCCTAGAACCAGTTCTCCCAGGTCAATATACGCCACCGTTCTTCTGCCGAGGAGATGCAGGTTGGACTGAAATAGACAGAAATATCTTAAAAGACAGACAGCAACCAAGAAATCTTTTAACATAATTATTAATTCACAATGTCGATACTAGCCGGTACTCACAGGTTTACTACAACATTCAATGCTACAGTTGTTGCAGGTTTTCTCCTGTCCTACACTGACTGGCAGTAATGTAAGTTAAAGAACTTTGAAAGCAGTGTTTGTTATCAATATCATCCACATTTATAAACAAATTCATAGCAATTCCATCCAATCTAATATTGACTAACATCCCACCTTTATGTACTGCCTCATTCCGGCGTTTGAGAATTCCGACCCTCCCCACGAGATGAGCTTGATTCCTCGCCTAGGTTTCCATTGGTCGCTTTTCTGGACATACTGCAGACTGCGCGCTAGCTGTAACAACATGGCCGTGCTCCCCAGAGCGTCCGTCGAGGATCCGGGAAACGAGGACCGCGGCGCTCCCACCACCACGTAGCTGTCTGAGAGAACAACGCCATCTTGTCAATGTCTATGTACTGTTTGTCACAGAATACATGGTAGTGCAATGACATGTTCAATAATCAATAATTGGTTATCTGAAAATATTTACTTGATAAACTGAGTTTACCTAATAAAGCTAAACAAATGAAAACTAGTACATAAATTATGCAATATATTCGTACCTGGTTCCGAGTATCCATGGAGACAGCCAATAACATTCCTCGTGTATATTTCTTTCTTCGTGTTATAAGTAGTCAATTTTACTGTCAAATTACCTTAAAATAAAGGATATTTCATATGTGAAAATGTTTAGGGGGCAGTGGGGGATAATTAACAACAACGGTTTCAACTACTGAATAAAGTGATTACAACTTTTACCGGAACACCTCTCAACCAATCAAATCGCTTGAATTATCACATATTTTGGATAAAGTAAAAACTGACGGGGACGGACGGACGTACCACTGCCGTATCTGTACATGGCGTTAAGTCCTCCCTTCCAGCCTCCAGGGACTCGCGGTCCGCGAAGCTGACCAACCAACCACGCGGCTTGGTGTGCGGAGACTGTCTGTGTGGGTATTGTAAACAGATCCAGGGAATCTGTGAAGACAGGACAGAAAAATACAACATATTAGATTTCAAAATTAAAATAAACAAAATGAACAATTAAAAAAAGAATTGTTAAAAAAAAACAGGTTAGATTTCACAGAAAATATTATTGAAGCATTCATAAAATATACATAAATAATGCGCCTCATCACAGGAAACTTAACTCCCAACATTAGTCACAGCCTACATTATAGCATTGATGTGATTAACTCTCTTCATGCTAAAGGCAACCAGAGATGCCCGAAAGATCAGTGCCTGTGCCTAAACCAGCAGGGAGAGGGTTAATCCTTCATTGTATCAATAGCAGTCATCACGCTATATGGCATCTCCAGTTGTCATCAACAGGGAGATGGTTAAAAAAAATACCTTAGAGAAATACCATTACATACATGACAACCCTGCAATAAATTTATTTCGAAGACAGTGAGTGAGTTGGTGTTGAGAACTGACCCAGGAATCTGCAAATCAGGTCAGAAAAGCATCGTTTCTTAAGTTTTAGGGTCTGAACGAGTCCACGGATACCTGGGGCCAAGTTGGCTTTATCAAAAACTCGAGTCAAAATTAGGACTCGAGGAGCCGCAAGGGAAATAACTTCATGTAGGTTGTTTAAAATTAATATTCACACATCAAAGTACAGAGTGGAGTGTTAACTTAATATACGTATATGAAATACATAAAAGCACATGTTATTAGAAGTACATATATTGAAATTTGATGATATGGTTCACATACCAAACGAAATATGAAATACGTCGGTATAGGCTATAGCCTATAGGCTTATACTCTGCCACTGAGCATACAGAATTTACATACTAGGTCTACATTAG
>JAUTBZ010162332.1:0-10884 GCA_032361785.1 Lepetodrilus galriftensis | reverse complement strand
GGATTTGTAGTCACTTCTATGCATAGACTTCTGTTAGCTTATCACCGGAATTCCTAGTTTTAAATGACACTCTTCGACATTCGATGACCCACTTGCAGCCGCTATTGTAATGGTAGGTAATCCTATGTGCATTGTCGTATAATGTTGCATAAAGTGTAAATGACAGGTCGATTCAAATGGAGTTTATTTTCCTCATTCAAATTAATCAAAATGATTTCACTTGTATTACTGCTTGTCAATTTATGGCAAGAGGAAACCTGCAACATCTATAGCACTGAATATTGCAATAATTTTTACCTGCAAGCCCTGGCTGGTACTGCCAGACCAATGGTGACTTAACCCCCAGTTGAACAAGATTCTTTCTCATATCGGGACTGGTATGTTTTGTATGCACTTGCCCTGCTTGAATTATCCCAGGCCCTGGTCCCCGAGATTCCGAAACTTTTCGAGAACGATTTCATGCTAAAATTGTATATATGGGCACTTTTGAACAAAACTGAGCATGAAATTGTACTCAAAAAGGTTTTGTAATCTCTGGGCTTATGGAATTGCTTGTTGCAGTTAGAATGGCTGGAAACTAGAATGCGAGCAATATAAATGTTCACATTATTATTATGGCTATGTATTGCCACAAATGATATTGCAATATAAATTGACAACTCAAACACAGAAATAGAAAACATTATATATTTACTTGGCCCTTTTCATTGGTAAGTAAACAGTGTATAATGAAAAGTCATGCATGCACACACACTTGTACTGGAATCTCGCATTCAATACTTGCATTCCGCGTACAAACTGATCACAGACAAGCAGCAACATAATTATTTTCATCCAAGCCTTACCCATTGAAGTAGCACTGATGGGAACAAGGAAAAGACTTCTTAATGCGATTTTCTCACTCTCAGTATGCTTGCAGGTTTCCCAATATGACAGCCTCGTAAAACAACAAATTTGCAACAATCGTATACACACAAAAATGGACTATCTTTGGCTTTCCATAATTTTTCAATTTGTTCATTCTTTTAGTGTTCGCAGCATTAACAAGTCAACATAAATTATTTCGAGTTGTGTAATTTTACACACGTATTTCGATTACCGCAAGTATCTAGATAATAATACAAGATTTAAGTATTACATGTAATATTTTACATAACAGAATTTGAAAATCATGATTATTGAAGAACTAGAATTCTCAGAAAATTGCAGCAGGTTAAACTGGTATCATGCTCCTTCAGTAAAGTTTTTCCACACAACGCGCAAACATTCACTGGTAAAGATGAAGGGAGCATCAGTGTCCACAATACATTTCAAACGTCAAATATTCTAGGAGATTCCTCTTCTACATCATATACACATCTCCCCCACTCGGGGGAAGTGAACACATTTTGTTGAGATCGAACTTGGAACGTTTTGTGTAATAGTCTCAGCAATAGTCGACTTCCAACATTCGATGGTGATGAAAGTACAGTACATAGTATATTGCTGTAGACAACGTAATCTATCCCAGTGGAATCCTCTTTGGTGTTTGATTTCTTGTTTTAGGAAGGGACAAAAAAAAACAATATACCACGTCATTAGCGATTGCAAGCAAATTGCACAACAGCAAATGTCAGTCCTGTCAAATTCCAGATGCTGGAAAATATTGACTTCGCTGTGTATAGTGTTAATACAAATTCATCACGAGTCTGCATTTTAACCCTTTCCTTGCGTAAATAGCTACGTCTGTTCCAGCAGGAAGGTTTTACTGGTGTGTTTTTCAATTGTCCCTTTTTCTCACGCACCTGCATAGTAGCACATACTGGCATTTTGCTACAATCACAGATAGATTCATCTTTCAGGATAGCACGAGTTGGGACAACCTGTGTATCGCTTTCTAGAAAGCGTAGTCTGATAGTAGGAATGTCTCGTAGCAGCAGTCCACAGGTTCTATTGAATACCGAGCTCACATGCCATTTCTGATTTTTAACCCAACAGTGTTTCACACCTCTGCCCGTGTTGAACAATTTATTTGTCGTTTTGCAGCACTTTCCAAACACACCTTGTCAGTGGGTGTTTTCATAGCTTATGAGTTTATCCATCCATTACAACGTGGACAGTATGCCTAGCTATGTACGATTCAAACCCCCAACAGGTGTTCTGGTCTTCTTCGTCAAGTGGAGGCCTGCTCTGTTTGTGTCGTGACACATGGATAAAAGTTAGGACCTTGAACGCCAGTTGAATCAGGGGTTCGGTGGCCCATTCGCACGAGGATGTAGGAAGCTGCAACTGTTGCCGAATCTGCATCCTCCTGGCTGGATAAAGTGTCTGCAGACGGCTCGACCACGCGGTCCTGGAATAGAAATATGATGAATTGTAATCAAATCTTGCAGCTGAAAGAATATTCTTCAGTGCTAATGTCTTGGGCCAGATATATATTTAACCTTCCAATGTAGTGCTATGTGGTTATTCTAGCAGTGAGAGGAAAACATTATCACAAATAGTCAAGTAGGATTTAGTACTGATGGCTAATTATAATAATTGAATGAGAAAACAGGCTGTTCATACACTAAATTCTCTAACTAATATATAGAACCAAAGTTGTGCATACCTCCTCGTCCACCTCTTCCCCTCATCAAATGAGGCGGTGGGGGTCCTCTTGGTGGTCCACCTCTCATGAACGGTGGTCCACCTCTCATCATTGGTGGGCCTCTAGGACCCGGTCCGCCCGGACCCTGTGGTCCACCAGGGGGAGGACCTCCCATCATGTTCTCGCCCCACTCGTCGCCCTCTCCGGGGCCGGGGCCTGGTCCCATCCCTGGCCCTCCTGGTCCGGGTGGACCTCCTGGACCGGGACCCGGACCTCCTGGACCCGGACCTCCTGGACCTGGACCTGGACCTCCTGGACCCGGACCTCCTGGACCCATTCCTGGACCTGGGCCTGGACCTGAAAGATTGAAGCATCATGGTGACGATTCTAAGACAACTCTCAGATTACAAATAACTAAATACATATTCAGTGAATTACAAGGCATAAACAAATTCCTGTTGAATGATAATTGTCATGTACGGATTAAATATTTCTATAGGGAAGTTAATGAACATACCTTGGAAGTGAGGTGGTGGCATAGGTCCTCCCATTGGAGGAAAACCTGGAGGAGCGGTACCGAGCAACCCAGGTCGCATACCAGGAATACCCAACTGGCGTAGTTGCGCTTGCATAAAGTCGGGGCCAAAACCTTGGTCTGCAATACAATCAATACCATATCAAGAGTACGTGAATGAAATTGCGGAAAAATGATTACAGAATCTAATAGTAAATACTACACAATATAATACAGAATCTATAATATGCATCGCACAAAATATATAACATTCCGAATATCTTTGCAAACAAATGTCAATAAAAATGCTTGTGATATTGTCTGGCAAACTATGGCAACAGAAAGCTGCTTAGCATTTGTATACAGAAAACACAATCTCCGAATACAAGTGGAGATAACTGGGCTGTTCCTTACCTGGAAACTGATGTCTGAAGGGTTCCAATGCACGCCATAGATTCTCAGACAGTTCTGGCTTCCTTTCAGAGCTCGCCTAGAAAACGAAAAGTATGCAATGACAATAAATTCTGGTCCAGCAAACTTGTAATAGACACGATACGGTACCTAAAAATTAAATTTGAAAAAAAATATTGCTTCAGAAATAGAGTTTGAAAAAATTCAGAATGGTGGAGTCATATAACAGAGAGGACAGCATCACTGCATACAGTCCATTGCATGCCAAGCTACACATCACACCCAACAATCATCTAAAGCCACTCACCAGGTACGACCCGATAATGTTCTGGATGTTTGCGAGAGCGGCGTTTGTGGCGTGCTGCGCCTGTGGATCGTGCTGCTGTTGCTGCTGCTGCTGCTGGAAGGAGGCGATGACGCTGGCCAGCTCTGGAGGTAGGTTGTACTGGTCGGGGTGCATGATGATGGGGAGCTCCTCGGTCTGCACCGTGGTCTGCGGGTACAGGTTGTCGTACGTGTACGTCAGATCTTCGCTTGCGTTCTCCTGAAAGTTAAATCAGAGGTTTAAAAAAAACCACTTTTAATATCAATCAACGAATGAATGAATTAGTGCTTTATGTTGCAGCGGTAGTATTTCACCCATATGTGACAATCAGGCCGAGGTGTCCAAATATAGTTGTACACACCAAAAAATCAATTTAATTATTATTTCAAAATAGTTCAAATTCTAGTACTTACATCCTCAAGAGGAATGACCTTGGGTTGTGAGGGAACAATGGACTCCATGTCCGGTTCAGTCGGAGCATCAGGCAACCTGCAGTAAAATTATCAAACTTTAGGGGGCAGGCAATAAGTTACAGAAGAACAAATGGCAACTGAAGAACCCCCAAAGAGCAGTACCTGGTCCTAATCCAGCCGGAAGAAGGTTAAAGAAGCAATAGTTGCTGTCACAACTCCATGTATAATGTTCTGTGAAATGGGACCAAGAACATCAGGATTAGTCCTATGTCAAAGAACCTCCCAACACTTTTGTTCAATATTTTGGACAACGGATAAGCCGCTTTTAATGATTGGTATTGTGGAATCAAGTGAGTGAATATGGAGTTTAACGTCGATGCGGGAATCTTTCACCCATTTGCGACAATTTGTGGAATCAATTATCCTAATATTTTCACTGAATATTGTCCAACAACAACATAAGACACTAAAAGTGTTTCTAGAATAATTGATACATACATGTTCTTTGTAAAGAATATGGACTGGAGCACTTTCTGTTCTCTGGCTTTCTGAATATCCTTCTCCACACTGTTAGCACCTCGTTCAAATGTTGGCCGGTCATCGAACAGGGCTGGATGATACCACTGGAACCAAACAGGAAATACATACAATTTAAATAATAACACATTTACAATAACCACGATAACTAAATAATACAGAAAATGCATGAACAAGTTATCTTTACCACCAAATCCAACCATATGTGACCATACGAGAGGTACTACTGATCAATTTTGATAGTTTTTGGATATACAGGAATGAGAATGGCAAATTGCATTTTCAGCTGAAACAGTTGGAATTCAGGGGTCATGGCCAATATTCTGATGACCACGGAGCCCAAAAATCTGCAGATTCGTGAAATATAGTTCTTTTAAAAAGATGACTATCTTGTGGTACTTAATTTTCTGAAAAATGTTGCTGGGTTCAACTTACAGGAATAGCCTCCGACATGTTGTCATTGATGAGTCTCTTGGCACTCTCCATAGCCTGGGGAGACAAGAAAAATAAAATCAATATATTTAAACGAATTACAGGATCACAATAAAATACAATTATGTTTACTACGAAGGAATACAACCGAGGATATTCTGTACTCAACCTCCATTTGGAGTCATGATTGAAACGTCACTCTTTTACTCCTCTAGGTAATTAATTAATCCCACATTTCAATCTGCAATGAAGAAAAGAAATATCCTCACCTTTCTATCCATCATCATTTCTTGCTTCTTCATCAAGTTGAAAGAATCCTTAGGTCTATTAACATTTTCTGTAAAGCAAACCAAATATGCTAATTAATATCAGGAGGAATATATCTAAATTTTAAATATATATTTGTTTTAATTCAGGTTAATAAAAATCATGATCAATAATGAATTTTGCTATCTTACTTCAGAAAGATTAAAATCAGGAAGTATAAAAATTTCATATATTTTTTTTAATTCAACAATGAATGTGTAAATACTTTGTTTCTTAAACTATGGCTACCTCGTTCGGTTTCGTCGAGTTCGAAGTAGTAGACTTCTCGTATTCTGGACTCGTCCACCCAGGACACCTTCTTCTTGGCCTTCTTCCTCTTGGTGCTGCCTGTGGTCAGCACAGACTTGGGCTCTTGCATGGAGTACTCAGGGAGGTCATCAATACGATCACCATTGGTACCTGCATACAGACATTCAAACATTTAGAGGGAAATAGAAACACCGAGAACATTTATTACATCGACCAGTTCCTCCTTCAGATTAAAAATCCTGTTTTTTTGTTTGTAAATTAAAATTTGTATTTATTACTCCGGGTAGTACTAAAAACTATTCATAATTTCGGATGCAGGGCGAGTGATTAAATTACGTCGCAGCAGAAATCTTTCACCCATATGACGATCATCGTACAGAAATTTATTTATTTTTTCTCTCCATTTTCTGCATAAAGAACAGGTCATAAATAATACTAAAATAATAAATAAATAATAAATAGAATAAATTAAAAAAATATAATAAAACATAATTATGAGGGCATCAGAACAACATTTGATTACAAAACTTTGAAAATATAATTCTAAAATGTTCACATTGGTAGGGACACATAACAAATAGGCCTGACTGAGTCAACAATTCTCACCTGCTTCTTCCTGGATGGTCTTCCGGGTGTCGTACTGACTCTCCATAGGCTCAGGGTCAGCTTCCTCTCCCGTCTCCATCTTCTCCTCGGGCGACGGAGACCTCTTCTCCTCCTTGCTTGGATCCTCACTGGTGTCCAGCGTGTCCTTGTAGAACTGAAAACAAGTTTCACAGACATTTCAAAAGTTGAAAATACTTTTATTTTATTTTTACATTGGGGTTTATGATTCTTTCACTTATCTCACGACTTGTCAGTTTAGGGCAGGAGGAAACCTGCAACATCTGTAGTGCTGAATGTTGCAGTAAAACTGCGAGCACCGTACTTAGACACAGAATGATATCTGCAGATAGTGCATCCTATCAATATTGCGGGAATCTTTCACCCATACGTGACTAAACATAAAATACCAAAATCATGTGAGCTTGGCCAGAATAAAAAATAAGAAATGTGCTAAATTAGAGTCGCTTCCAATATCAATCCAGCTAGATCTGAAAGTCATATTCACAGAACCGAGACGTATTGAATAATATTGATGCCGCTCAACACTTAATGAAGGTTTTGTGGTTGAATTTGATGCTTTCAAGATTATTTCACTTATTACTCACTGAAGGAACCGAGGGCAATCTCTGTGCCATGGCTGTGGTGGGGCTGGGTGGTACCGGTGTGGTGGGAGAGATACTTGAGCTAGTGGGGGAGGTAGGGGAAGTGGGGATGCCTGACGACGACAACGAGTTCTTCCCCGGGGACAGCTTTTTCTTCCTCTTTGCGGCATAACCCGACGGCTTTTTCGTTATCAAACTGTCCATGAAACCACTGCTTTCCTGGAACTCTGGAGCTGTCAACACAACGTGGGTAATGTTTAATGATTTGGGGGGTGAAATACTAAACGCTTTTTAATGTACAAGTTGCTAAAATAGCTACGGAGGTAGGATGTTAAAGAATTTCATTTGTCAGTGTAACTTGTTACACTTCATTCATGTTCAAACAAGTGAGTTAAAGTGAGTGAATATGCAGTTTAACGTTGCTGTGGGTATCCTTCACCCATTTGCGAAGATCATGTTCGAAGAATCACACATAATACTTACGTTTTTTAGGAGCAATGAGCTTGATTCGACCATGTATTTCTGTAGGAGAGATATTTGAGCGTGTGGAAGAACTCATGAGAGGAGGCATGTTCAGCGATAGGCGAGGTTTCTTTTCAGGAAGATCTTCAGATTTTATTTCTGGCCTGTAAAACAACAAGTACATAATTACATGAAATTTTAGATTGGTCTCAGATCCATCAAACAAGTCTTACCGGTAGTATCTACGGATAGCTGCGTCATAAATACTATTCAAATCTTCATTAGAAAAGTATCCAAGGGGAGATAATTTAACAAATATGCAATAATATGTCTCATTTGGGCCCTGCTCCTTTCTAGCTGTTCTATCTGTACTTTCTGTCCGGGACATGTGCGGTTACACAGGAGCAACACCGCACAGTGTTCTCGTGTCCAGGACATGTACCAGCGAAATAGGTGGTGCAGACGGCACAGTACACAATCCAACATGGCTGCCACTGGCATTACGCTGCGCTGTGCTGGCTCACTCCATTCTAAAGAACAGCACATATACTGGACTAATGTGGCAGAACATTAGAAAGGAGCACTACCCTAGTCTCCCTTCCAGATACGTTATTCAGGAATACAAAACCTGCAGCTTTAGTTCGGGGACTTGTTTCATGAAAGCGGTGTTCTGTTAGTCTGGGTGCATGTTTAGGTTTACATAATTTCCTGATATAGTAAAAGCATGGTGCAGAGACCAATTCTTTTGAATATTTTTCAATGTGGGTTTAGAACTGCTTTCAAGATTCTTTCACTTATGGACTAATTTCCACTCATACTAGAGTACAAACATTTCATGAAATGCAGCCCAGTCTTATAGCGGCCGCACACTAGCGATTTCCGTCGGGTTTCGATCGCCTAGTGTGTGGTGCTCCAAATATCAAAACATGCTAGATATTGTGCGATCGGTCGGCGAGACTAAAATTCGCAGTCGCCGGCCAGCGCTTCACGAATTGGTCGTACTGTAGTCAGTCGGTGTTACATGCATTTACCACAGAAGGAAATGATGAATACAGTACTTTGATTTACACCCAGACATACAGGTACAACATTTTTGTGAAACGCAGGTCTTGCGCACCAGATGACAAGGTCATTAGTAGGCTACAACATGTACAAAAAGACTACTTATTTGAAATATTACAATACATTCTTTTAATAACAATAAACAACTTGAGTAACGTATATAACAATGAAGTCGGTGCGAGAGTGGTGATGAAAGAGAGGGTCTAACCTTGGTCACCATGTTTGGATCTTTGGACAACACAGATGCGTAGAGCTGAAAAAATTCAACTTCGTATTGTCAAAATTGCAAACATATATTATATTCATATAACGTTAATTATGTGCAGTGTTCGAAATTACTGCTGGCCCACTCATTTCTCCCAATGCTAAAGGTATCCCAAGGGCCAGTAGAAATTCATGTTTTTTTGAAAACATTTGTATAATTATTCTGGCCAGTAGGTTTCTAGCGGTAATTTCGAACACTGATTATGAGGATAATAATGATAAACTAATAAAATCGCAGATTCAACAATTGGTTCATCGTTCTTCCTCAAAGGAGAGTTTGTAAAGTTCAGACAATTGGTACGTACCGTGAATGTCCTGGCACTGTTACCGTGAGTTCGTATCATTCTACTCGCACAGGTCAGGGCCTCCTTCATCTTGTTGCTTGTTAGATAGCACTCAATGAGCCCTGGAAAACAAATCAGACAGGAGACTGTAGTGTCTGAACAACACGTCACACAGACCAGGGGTAGAAATAACGCCTGCATGCGGGCCAAAGGCACTTAAAATCATTGTAGGACATGCTAACTTAATTTCTTGGAATGCCCGTTTTTCCCTCTTGATTTTCAAAAGTGCGTTCTGTTTTTGATTTATTTTTAAACTGCTAAATATAAACAAATCAGTTTATAATGCATAAATATACATGACCACACACTCACACCTCAATTGAGGTTTACAAGAATCAGCTTTTGAATTGGTTGAGTAACTTTTATTTTTTTAAAATTTAAATTAAAACTAAGGGCCCTTTTTTTATTTAAAATTTAAATAAAAATAAGGGCCCACTGATGTTTAGGAGGGCACTCTATTTTCCAGGAGGTATTCCAGCTGTAAATCTAAACATACAACTGAACGAGCGTCTACTGAAGTTGAATCTAACCGTGGTGAACCTCGAAACGGTGAGGCGCGAGTCGAACTGCCTCCAGGAAGTGTAGCGACGCGTCGTTAATCTTCTTCAGTTCCAGGAGTGCCGTGCCCTTCAGTATCAGGGCCTGGATCGACCGCGGATCTATCTGGTACGCCTGAAACCACGGGGAATACAAAGCTCCGTCAGAACACCATGAATACTTAGTTGACGCACATCTAACATGCAAGATGTCACATACATGTCGCAAAAATAAGCGTAAATTACGAAGAATCCGAGATGCACGCACGAAAAACCATTTGACACATATTGGCAATCATTTGGGCTTATAACAGTTTTCAAGATTATTTTACTAATATGGTTTTGCTTGCGTGTATTGCATGCGTATGCCCTGCTTGTACTCAACGCGATATCCATTGGTTGTGGTGCTAGCTCAGCAGAATATTCTGCCATTTAGCACAGCGATACCCTGCTCAAACAAATTCCTAATGGACCAAGCCAACCAGTTCTTAATTTACATTTCTGATGCTTTCTACGTGATTAATTACTGGACTTTAGAAAGTGCGGATGTTCACCTTCTGAGCAAAGTAGACGGCTCTGGCCGCCCGCTCTTTCTTCTTGCTGAATCCCATGAGAGAGTAGTATCCCATAGCCACCCACGGTTCAGTGGCCGTATCCGAGATTCCCATCAACTGCTGTGCCAACCTACAACACAGTCCATACTCTGCACCCTGATGTCTGCAAATACTGTAGTCCTTGTCACAGATATCGCAGGCAATCTTTTCAAATTATTAATAATTTCCTAATTTTTCTTATGTCTTTATATAACAGGCTTGGCCACAGAAAATTGCGATTTCAGTGGAAAACAAGCCAGGGGTCTGCAGGCACTAAGCCACATCCAGTGAAAATAAATCGACACCTGGACAAATAAATCGGTGGATTTCTGCAGATTCACAGAAAATTCTCAAATCTGGGCAAATTGCCTCTTCGATCCTTGAAAAAGCGCAAATATTGGTGAATTATTTGTAAAGGTCCCAGACGGTGTATATGGACATTTGTAAAAAGTCACATCAGTGGTTTCAGTAGAATTGGAAGTAGGTGGCAGAGTAGCAAAAGTAAGAGGCAAAAGACCGGGCCCCGAGATTACGAAACTTTCTGAGCACGAAAACGTACTGAGACTATGACGTCACATGACGTTTTATGAACACAATTCTGAGTCGAGTACAGAAACGTACTCAGAAAAGTTTCGTAA